>QEPC01011796.1:7595098-7610688 GCA_003113815.1 Sphenodon punctatus | reverse complement strand
GGGGAGGGTTGGGTAGCTGTGGATATAGGGGGTGTGGGTGTGTGTGGATATGGGACTGTTTTTAATTTATTGATGATGGTGTTTTAAAAATATTATTTTTATGAATTTTATTGTATTGTTGTAAGCCACCCCGAGATGCCGTAGGCATGAGGGGGCGGCTAAAAAATGCTTAAAATAATAATAAAAATAAAATAATAACAGCATCCGAATAAAAGCACCATAATGATAATAAATATCATTCTGTGGGACAGATTGTTGATATGCGTGTTTACTCTCAGTCACCCAGTATCACAGTGAAGACACGGAGCATCTAGGAATGCCATCCAATCACAGTGCTCAGAACATATTTGTGTATTTGAAGATTAACCAAAGCCTGATGAAAAGTATTCTTCAATTGGCTCTGCTCTTAAAACGAAACATGCAACAGAGCTTGGGCTGAGCTGGCTAACAATGGCCACTGTGGCGTGGAGGCCTAACTCACAATAAAAGGCAAGCTGAGTCACACTTTTCTGAAGAAAACCTCTTTTCACAATAGCAAAACAGCAACAATGCTGACTGGGAAAAGCTGGTGATGTCAGCTGAATATATATTGAGCCAGACTCTGATCTCAGTTCCACCAATGTAAAAACAGACTAGAGTAATTCCACTGAGGTAGTGCACCAAAGCTTTAGCTGCTGTAAAGCAGAATAGCTCCAGTGAATTAATTCAGCTAGGTCGATTTTAGGGCTGAAACTCGATCTTGGGTTTTTCTCATTTTGCTCATGCTCATTACCCGGACAAACGCAGTAAACGGTACACAACAAGCCGGTATTTTGAGAAAAATATCTTATCCGAGATCTCGGTCTGTTATTGAAATTGTACCGAGATATTGGTGACGATTCTCGATTTGTACAAGAAAAAAAATTGCTTCTAATTTAGTCCTAGTCAATTTACACTAAGCAGATATCTTGCCCAGTGTCTCACTCCAACGCACATACTGAGCGAGATTCACACCTCTGTCTCGGCACCACTTTGACAGTGAAGCGCTTATCTGGGCTCCTTTGGAAGCAAATCTCTCAAGCCATCAATTGTGCTTTTCTGATTGTGGCTGGGCTAGGTCCCAAGCGGTGGTCTTTTGCAAGTAAATGGGGCTTTTCCTTGTAACACAAAAATCTACATTGGTTTTACAGTTTGGGCAACTCTACCCAGATCAGCTGGCCAGGAACAAAGTGGAACTTCACATAAAACTATTAAGCCAAGATTCTTCTTATCTCTGTAGAGACACATAAGTAGCATATTCAGACAATAGGCAATTCAGAAATCACCACTTTCCCTCTTTCCACATCATCCTCTTAATCCCTTCTACCGCAATCTTTTCTTGCTCACTTTCTTTCCTCAACCTTTAAAGAGTGGAGTACATAAATATACACGCATTTCCTTACAATGCAGTTATTGCCAGGTATGAAAGGAAATTTTTGCCCCAGTGTCATAGGTGAGTTTTCCTGCCATTTATGCCAAGCCAAGAGTGATTTCTTCATGCATCATGGCATTCTACATCTTTTTCTTCATCTACTCCTGCTTCTTTCTCCTTTCAAGTTTTATATAATGACAGTCAAGGGTTCCTCTCAAAATAAAAAAAAGTGTGTGCAGGGGAGGAAGCACAGCGTCACTGATCACCTTCTGCCATAGCAAATCACACAGGCTACATGATATGGTATTGTTATCTCATTTGCACATAGGTTGCCTGCCTTGTTAAAGCCAAAGCAAGGAGCACTCATAGGCCATTTTCACACTGTGCCGCTGGGTGGGGAGATGAGTGTGTGCCAGCTGCGGGTGGAGGTGAGGGTGTTCCCTTTCCCATGGGCACACACCCATCTTCACCCACCTCCACCCATAGAGCCTCCTCCGTTTTGTCAGATGGCTCCATGGGTGGGTGATGGGTGGAGATGGGTGTGTGCCAGGAGCGCACATACACCTCCACCCACCGCTTGTGATATTTCCACAGGCGGACACACACACACACACACACACCGCCATGGCGTATGCACGGACACACACACCCACATGCCCGGGGGGGGGGAGGGGCATCGATGCAAAACGGCCATAGACAAAACAGAATCCCATCTGCTATATCAAGGCAGATGCCTGTCCTCCTAAATTTCCTCTCTCTCCCTTGTAGGAGAGAGTTTCCACCTGGTTAAAGCTGGCGGGAAATGTGGAAACCAGATCTTGAGGCACATGAAAGGAGGAACAGAGAGTCAAATGTAAGTGTATGTGACAGCTACAATTGTTTGCGACTCCAAGGTAGCCAACAGCAGCAAGCACCAGTCAGGAAGTAGGAAGGTCACAGTGAAGACATTTCAGAAAAGAAGAAGCATTTGGGCCTAAGAACCAAGAGCATGTTGGTGGGAGTGGAGGAGAATCACAGATCCATAAAATAAGGACTGGTTAGTCACTTCTGCAGTTCCCACTTTTCACTCAGCTACCTGCTGGCTCCTTGACACAACTGAATACTGAACTACAACAGAAAAGGCCAACATTGGCTCACCCTTTGACAGCCAACAACATTTGATACTTGCCTATTGAAAAAATGCAACTAAAGCAACACAGGGCCAAACAGTAGCGTCCACTGCTGCTTTTGAGTTGGCTCGTGCACTCCAGGGCTACACTGGAACTACACAGGAGTAGAGGTAGAGAACAGTTCTTCAGTCCTTCTCACCGAGTGCATTTACCAGAGTGCCAAAGGCCAGGGGAGGAAAAGAAAAACACATCATACACTGCTAGCCCCACTGAAACCCTCCAAAGAGAGTGAAATTTACTTCTGTGGAGATTGCCAGAAATAAGGTATTACCTTATCCATAGAGCTCCCTGTTTTCCTCTCCATGAGAAGGAGTAAATTACACTCTTGGCTAGGTTATAGAAAGTTTGTATCTGGTTATGCATGAATTGGTGTGTTTACCACTCCTCTGCTGGAATTGTACTGTGGATCACAGGTCCTAATCCATTAATAGCTGTGGAAAATTTTCTTTGAGCTCAAATGGTAAGAACTTTTAATGTCATAGCAGGAAGAGATGGGTATTATTCTCATTCATGCAGTTAAATTCAAGCAGCATGGTATGAAGCACAGCAGCAGTGTAAAAGCTCTTAGTGGGCTACAGTTGTAGTATAGTATTGTCACTTGGACTCAGAGCATTCACATATGACACCACTTGTCAGCCGCCGCAGCCGTTCCACTGCTCAACGGCTGCGCCCACCGGCTGAAAGCCCTGCCCCCAGCGCGGCAGAAGCCGATGCAGCGCATAGCTCAGTGCTGCCGCTGCCGCCAGTTGCCCCAGCAACCCCCGACATGGCGGAACAACCTGGGCCCTCCCACGATGCTGCAGGGCTCTGCCCTCTGCTATGTCACTCCATGCGCCTTCAGGTATGTGATGGGGACGGGGCTTGCTCCTTATCTGCCGGTGCTGCAGAACACTCAGCACTGGTGAACAGAGCGTGCATGCCTGGACAGACTGCCCCCCCTTCCTCCCCCCCCCCCCCCGCTTGACAACTAAGTGCCTTTGGATCTTTGACTGTGCTTGATATTGTTGTGCTGCTTACCATTCCCGCCCCTTCCAGTGCCCCTCTCCTTTTCCCATTTCCCTTACTGCGGAGTGAGAGTGAGTGTGTCTCCTTCGTAGCTTGCTGTGTGGAAGTGAACCCTATTCACCCTCCTCCTATAGTGTGTTGTGTGGTGAGAGTGGGCCTTTGGGCTTGGGTGTCTCCTCCCTTCCCCTCCCTGGGTACCTTCCCTTCCCTTCCCCCTTGCCGTGTGAGAGCCCCTGATCCTCATCCTTCTCCTTGGTTCCCCAGACCAGACCCCTGCAACCCTACACCATTCCTCACAGTCTCCCTAACCCAGTGTTGTCTGAAAGGGTTGGGTGCATGGAACACCACCACCACCCCTATTCCCACTCTGTGCCCTTTGATGATAGGGGCCTGAATTCCTGGTGCGGAAGCACGTGGAAAGGCCCACACACTATCCTGACGGGCCTCTGTAAACCCCACCTGCCTAAACAGAGCTCCCTGGTTGCAAGCCGTGTGTGTGGGCGAAACTCCCTTTTCCCCCACCCCCGCTGACACCACTACAGATTCACAGAGACTTCATATATGTATATGGGGGAAGGAGGGTGGGGTGGGGAGCCCTGATCTGCAGATGATCCTTGTCCATACTGTACTACTTCTATTTCCAACATGCTGTTTCTTCATCATCATCTCTTACCTGTGTCAAAACAAGCATAATCGTCTATTTACAATGGTTAAAGGAAACACTCTAGGAAACAAGAAACTGTTGCAAGAACCTTATTAGATAGAAAGAAGCTTTTGGCCTCATGTCTTGGTTAACATATTCATTATAGACAACATACATATAAAGAATTACATTTCAGCTCTTGTTTGCATCCAGACAGCCACTCCGAAGCCCAATGGATGGTAGGGACTGAAATATGAACAGAATATGGCCCAAGTCTTCTGCATAAGTTGGTTGATCCATCACCCATCAGTGATATGCTGTCCTGCAGCCTCAACAGGCAAGTGCAAGCTCTGATTTCCTTCCACAGTGGGTACTATTTCTGATAGAAGTTCATGCACTACAGCTTGGTTTGCATGTACCTCTAAGCTCTGCAAGCTGGTTGCACGGAGCATATTTGAATCCCAGAAAATGGAGCATTCGGCTCTACAATATTCTCCCTTGTGCTTTGCCTAGTAGAGCTGTTCGTCATGGAACATCAGAATATTGTGGGTTTTGTTCTCTTCTGGCAGCAGAATGTTTGGGTGTTTGCTACTGTTTTCCCTTATTGCTGCAAAGCCACAGCAGCATCTGGAATCCTTTCCATGGTGTTGCCATATGAAACTCATAAGAGAGCCAGGGGTTTGGCTGACTATGGTCTGACATGCTAGCTGGATAGAACCAACCGGTATCTTTAAAATAGAACTTCTGCAGTCATCCTTAGGGTTCCCCCAAGGTTCATAAGAGCAGGCTTTCTCCTTCATGTATAATCCCCAAAACCCTGGTAATAAATACTTGCTCAAGTTCAGTGATTCCCAAACTATGGTCTGCAGATGATGGATGAGCCACAAAACCATAGTAAATGGTCTGTAGACAGTCTGCTACGGACTGTGGGTCTATGCTGTATGCGTTCTCTTGACCATTTAGAAGACACAGTTGTTAAGATCTTGCACCTAGGGACGGAGAAACAGCAGGAGAGCATGGTCACTAGGACAGGAGGAAGCAGCAGTGCCAGAGAACCAGATGCAAGAGAGTTGTGGTCCACAAGAAATTCTGAGGGTTCCACAGAGGCATAAGCAACTGGTAACTCTTGATGGGGGAGGAGGGGCACAGGAATGGGGGTTGGGATGGGATTCTATAGGGCTTCTGAAAATCTGGGGTGGCATGTGTCCCCCCATGAATCACCTATGGACAGAGATCAATGGATCCAAAAGGTTTGGGAGCTACTGCTCTAATTTATCCTTACATTATGTCAGAAGAGGGAGAAACAAATCAGTTGGCTAAACTCTGACAGGCAGAATGGAGGTATTTCAAGTGTTGCACAGTGAATAGGTCAGACACACTCACACTTCAGACAGCCAGTTCTACACCCATCTATACACATCCTCATAACACACAGGCTTACCAGCCTTGAAACACCCATACTCACAGTCACACACCTCACAAGATTATCAGTGGTCTATCTTTGAAGAATATCCTTAGGAAACTGGCTAGTCCTTTGTCAAATCAAACCAAGCACTCTGCAGTTTGCTTTTTAATGATATCTCCCACTCAGCAACCATAACTGTCATCTACTGGGCTCTTCAGACCTATTCTTCCCATCCCATAAATCATATATTAAAAAAGAAAATAGTACAGGAAAAAACACATAAGGAATTAAAAATCTCTATTCCATAAGCTTCATTAAGAAAGCATGGCTGAGAATGCATTAAACATATAGAATATAAATTCATAACTAACAAAAAAAGAATCAAAGGGAGCCTTCTTTACTGAGAATTGGGTAATCCAGATCACACTAGGTAGTATTGGCCAAAAGATAAGAAAGAGACCTCCAACAGCATTTTTCAACTTCAAGGGAAAAAAACACACTTTTTAAGTCGCAAAATGTTCTTATGTTTCTTTGATTTTCACTTGAATTGCAATCCAGGAATTAGAAGTTTTTGAAAAAATGCCCTTGATCTTAACCCTAGGCAGAAATATAAATAGATGGACATGTACTGCAACAGCATAACCAAAAGATTACACTATATCATTTGGCTGCTGAGGCTTTCACGTCAAAAACTTTCAAAGTTTAAATGAGCACTTAGAAAAATTAATATCTTCTGCTAAAAAAAAAAAAAATATTTCTCCTGGAAAGAAAATTATTTCTTTTGCAAAAGAGAAGCCTAGAACATGTGACACCTACATTGTCACTGTTAAGCCTACATTTTGTTACCCGTCCTTATCCTGCTTCTTGACAGACATACACAAAATAAGATCCAAACAAATAACAAATTCCTCCATGATGATGCCTGTGAATAGCCGAGGTTTCACTGCTCCATCCAAAAAGTGATTTTACTAAACTTTGGATTTTTCCAGGACTAGCAGAAAACTGGGAATACCTCAATCTCTGGAGGAGGAAGAAGGAAGCCGCCCTGTATAGGGTGTTCAAACTGAAATAGGCGATAGGCGGCTCACATCAACTTTTTCTTAAGTTCCCAAGACAACAAAACACACACAAATAAAGAGCTTGGTTTTTATCCCAGCCATATGGGTTTAGTCTTAGAGTTAAGGTTTTGCATATTTTATTTTCACAGACACCAGTATAACTGAGAAATATTGAAGTCAGTTGAGCGTTTCATGAATTTCACCAACATAAGGATAATCTGAATACAGCCCTAGTGTTTCAGTCCAAGTTCCCCCGTTTGAAATCTTTATTGATGTCAGCCAGAAGTCCAGTTTTTCTTACTCTTTACTTAAAATCTCTATTTGTTCTCAAATCCACTACAAAGTAGTTGAGAAATGCCCAGTTATTATGCATGAGGTATTATTTATTTCCTGAAGAATAATTGCTGTGGCATTCCTGCTTCAGGGTTAGGAGAAAAATTGAATGAGTTAGATATCAAACCCAAAGTGCATGGCATAATCTTCAAGTCAAAGGAAATGAAGAGGCAATGTGCAGGCCATAGAGCAAGAAGGGTCCAAAGATGGAACAACAACAACAAAAATCCTTGAATGGATCTCAAGAAAACAACCAAGGAAAAAACAACCTTCAGGTAGATGAATGAAACCAAGAGGTTTGTGGGTATTCAATGGCCAAAAAACCAAGTAAAATGCTCAAGCAAGAAAATTTTATGAGGAACGCCTTCATCCAGCAATGCACTGAGACAGAAGGACAATGATGAATCATTGTAATGTGTGTCACCACCAACCCAATTTTTCAAATCTGAAATTTTCTGCTATTATTTTCTGAAATTTCTGATTATTATCTTATTGTTGTTGTTGTTCCAGACATCTGAAAGGACAAGCCAGGAGAGATATTGTACAGACAGGAGAGATATTCCGATCTTGGGAAGAGGGTGGGGCAGTACAGAGCTTAAGAGTTGGTGTGTGCTGCCAAAACTTCACTATACCAGACATCCTTTACAGCCTCTGAAAGTAGTGAGGAAAATAAAACATTAAATATAAAAAATATAGGGAGCTTAGATCCCTGCCAGCGCTGGAAGAATTTCCAAAGGAATCGAGGCCCAGGTGGTTGCTGTAATGCCCTTGAGCTTGCGTGATGGTGTAACTTTGCAGTTGACCCAAGGGCCCTTCACAAAAGAGGCTAGACACCAATGATGTTTTACAAACAAACCAGAAACTAATTACTATTATTAAAGAAGGACTTCTATTTATACAGGCTAGATTTTGATTCTCTTAGAGGTTTCTCCCTCTTTGGGTGGAAATGGGTCAAAAGCTAAATCCAGTCTTACAGTTTGTGCAATGTCAAGGTAGTCTGGTAGCCAGTTCAATATGTCTATGGCACAAATCCCCTTGAAGTATTCAAGTCAAGTTGACTCCATGAATTTCCTCTGTTGAGATTGTTTCTTGTGGCTCTCTCTCCTCAAGCCACAATCCATGCTGTTCTGCACTTTCCAGCCTATTCCTGCGGTCTCCTTACAGGGGAGGGCTCATGAATTGGACTCTCAAACAGCTAGATGTCAGTTTTCCTCAGAGAATGGTAACCTTTCCACTGACCATTCCAGGAAATGTTATCTAACTGCCCTTCTGCTTTAGAGCCAATGTCCTTTATTAAACTCCTCTTAAGATTCTGCGGTAGCCATGTGATATGAGCCAGCTTCCTATCGGCCAACCCCAGGCCCCAAGTTCCAATTCTAAAAACCAAAGAATAGCTGGGCCCAGTGAGACTGTTATCCCTATGGGCTATACAATTTACACCATGGCCTAAGCCAAATGACACAGCTCATCAGGACCTAGGAATACCATAGGCCTCAAACCCTGGTCCTTCGGGTTCACAGGCAGAAGCAATATCCACACTTCCATCAGGCTGTTCAAAGGAACCTAAATCTATGGGTGCTTGCTCTCGTTACAGGAACGGGGGAAATTTATGAGAAACATACCACAGGGAAACTTATGTTTTGTTCCAAACGTGGGCACGGGGGATAAAAGCGCCATTGGGCGAGTCTCATGTTGGTTTCAATCACAGATGACAGGGCTCTGTCATCCGTGATTGAAACCAATGTGAGAATCACCCAATGGTGCTTTTACACCTTCCCTCCCTGTGACCACATTCGGAGCAAAATGTTAAGTTTCCCCGTGGTACGTTTCTCTCTCATACATTTCCCCCACTCCTGTATCTTGGACAAGTGCCCTATGAGACCACTGGACTGGCCAGGGATCTCTTTTTGCTGGGTTACAGCAAACCTTTCCTGCAGACATTGACCTGGACTTTCAATAGTCTTTTCTCGCAGCTTCTGTCCTTCAGTCCCATCAGTTCCCATTTCTTAGGGGTGTGCAATTCATATCACTTTAATTAATTATGAAAAATAATGGAGCCCCATTTGTTTTTGTAGCTAAGGTCATGAAAACAAATGGATAAGCAAACAACACTCATTTGATTTCATTCGTTTTTGTTTTTATTTTTTTCATTTTATTTTATTAAAAATAATTTTTAAAATAACAATAATAATAATAAAATCACTTTTAAATGCGTAAAACGACCACTGGGAGCTGTTCTGTGCACGCACACCCTTTTCCAAATGGCACAGATGCTGCAAACGCCGTTTTAGAAAAGAGCCATGCACGTGCAGAACAGCTCTGGTGGCCATTTGGCGTATGCACAGTGATTTATTACTAATAATAAAATAAAACAAAAAATAAATGAAAATGGTAGAGTCCTTTATGACACGCACACACACACACACCCTAGGAGGTTTTTTTAAATGAAAACTAAAATAAAAACAAATGGTGTGCCTTTTCTTCAGGGTCGTAGCTATAAGAGGGATGGGCAGTGCGGCCTCACCAAAGCTCATTCCAACCTAGCTGTGCTTCTCTCCCTTGTTTATCCTGGCCCCTGTCTTGGACTGACCACCTGGCAATTTAACCTACTACAACCATCCCTAACCATGTTTGCTACTTCTCAGGTACTGACGCTCCTTGATTCTCCTCAGCATTCAAACCTTGTCCAGTCAGCCACTGAATGAAGCACCATGTCAGACCCCATGAACCAGGTGCCTCCATGGATGAATACCTTGAACTCTCTTTATAGTCTGTGTTAAGACTATATCTCATTACCTCCTGCAGGCTGGTCTCATGGCGCATGTCAGTCTCCAGAAAGGTTCTGGGCCAGTTCGGTTGGTCTGTTCCTGGAGGCTTATGGAACCAGAAAAGTTCCAGAGCACTCTTCAGGGAAAACCCTCTAACCTTGACGGCTGTTCACTTGATGACCTTGTGACTCTCTGGAACACCTTGTTGACTGAGGCCACTGACCTGACAGCTCCTGGGCATTCGCTCCCTGGGCAGTGCAGGTCCCCGTGGTATACAGAGGACCTGCCACAGTTGAATCAGGAAGGGAGGCAGTTAGAGTGGCGGTGGTGTTGTACTCGCACTGAAGATGACAGATTGCAGCATAAAGCTAGTTTAAAAACCTATGCTGTAGCTGTGAGGGCAGGAAAGAAGAGGTTCTTTGCTACTCTCATAGCATCCACAAAGTTTCATCCAGCTGAGCTTTTCTGGGTTGTGTGTTGTCAGTCCGGCCTCCCTCTGCCTCGAGCTGGAGTCTTCCAGCGCTCACTGTGACACGTTTATGGACTATTTTGTGGATAAAATCACTCGCATTCACCACGACTTAGATGTTGCAGTTGCTGCAGTAGGAGAACCAAAGGCTATGGATGCTCTGTCTTGTCCAGTTTTGTGGGATCAATTTCAGTGGGTGTCGTCTGTTGATGTGGGGGGGGATGTCCTTGGGGTGGCTAGAGCCACATCTTGTGAATTAGATCCATGCCCATCCTGGTTGGTCATGGCCAGCCGGGAGATGTTGGGGCCATTCCTGGCTGGGGTGGTCAATGCCTCCCTTCGAGAGGGCAGAGTCTCAGGGAGGCCTTAAGGAGGCTGTGGCTTGACCTCTGCTCAAGAAGTCATCGCTTGACGTTGACGCCCTCACCAGCTATCGGCCTGTCTCTAACCTTCCCTTTTTAAGCTGCTCCCTCAGCAGCTTCAGGGGCATTTAGACCGCATTTGTTTTCTCAAGCCCTCACAGTCTGGCTTTCACCCAGGTTATGGCACTAAGACTGCACTTGTGGCCTTGGTTGACGACCTTCACCTTGAGTTAGTTCAGGGTCGATCTACCTTACTGATCCTGTTAGATCTATCGGCTGCTTTATACACAGTTGATCATGAGATGTTGGTGGCCCGCTTGCAGGACCAGGCTGGGGTGAGCAAAATTTTTCTCAAAGGGTTCTGCTCTTTCCTGTCGGGTAGGACCCAGTGTGTGGTGTTGGTGGACCATTCTTTGTCTCCTCAGGACCTCAAATGTGGAGTTCTGAAAGGTTCTATTTTGTCTAGGAATGCGCAAACGTGGTTCGGAAGTTTGGGGTTTGGCCCAAACTCAGCCAGTTCAGACAGCCGAACAGAACAGCTGAACTGAACACCAAAACCCCCAAACAGTTCGGCCACGTTCGGATGAGTTTGGGAGTGTTCGGGTGGGAAAAAACCTGGCTGGCAGGCCCAGGGAGGGGGGGGGTCAGCTGAGGAGGGGTGGAGAGAGGCTTGAACTAGTCACTATCACGGCAGGAGTGACAGAACTACAGTACTGTCTGCCGGTGCCCAAAGCAGGTTTGCACATGTTGTCATGGCCTGCAGGCAGAGATGGGCAGCCTTGCAGAACATCTGCTTTCAGCAGCCTTTGAGTGGGCAGCAGCATTGCTCATTTGTAGGACAGGACAGGAGTCAAGAGACCTCAGTTCTAATTCCTGGTTTGGAAGTCCTTTGACCTCTCTGCATTTCAGCATTCCCAGTTCTAAACCAGTATGGGAACTAGGCTTGGGGTCCACAGTTCCAATTGCTGTTGCATATCCAGCCTCTTTGCAGGGTAAAGAAGAGGACTCTTAAATGCTTCCCCTTCTTCAGAAGAACTTAGGCTCGGCACTTGGCCCCCGGGGGTGCCCGCCTGATTCCCATTGGGGCATGACTGACCGTCTGAGACCCACCGATGCCTGCCAGCCTGCAATGCCTGGTCAACTATGGGTGCCAGACACCAAGCCCCAAGCCTTCCCGGCCTCTGCTGCTGCTTCTGGGTCTCAGACAGCCAACCCTGGCACCACAGGCATCCCCAGGGGCCAAGCCTGCCTGGGCAACCTGGGGTGCCAAGCGCCAAGCCTTCCTCGTCTCTGCTGCTGCTACTGTGTCTCAGATAGCCTGCCATGCTGCCACGGGAACCCCTGGGGGTCCCTGGAGCGCTCCAAGCCTCCAGGCAGGACTGAACTTTCTGAATGTTCGGGGGGGGGTCCAAACTCCTGAACCCGAAATGTTTAGTCCAAACGGCCAAACATCCAAACTCCATCCTGTTTGCACATCCCTAATTCTGTCCCCTCTCTTGTTCAGTGTGTAAATGCAGCCTTTCAGGGAGGTCATGAGGGGATTTGATGTTTGGTGTCATCAATATGCTGATGACACAGCCAACTTTACCTCTCTTTTTCAACTGACCCAGGCCCAGCAGTCTTGGTTCTTATTCAGTGTCTCACAGGTGTGGGGAACTGGATGAGGATGAGCTGTCTGAAGTTGAATCCAGACAAGATGGAGGTGATACTGGTGGGAAGGGTGGGGGAGTTGGTGACTCCTTCATTGATGGGGTTCTTCCCTTGCTGGCCTCCCAGGTTCAGAGTCTGGGGGCTGCTCCTTGAATCACGGCTGTGCCTGAACGCTCAGGTGGTGGCAGTGCAAGGAGTGCCTTCTGTCAACTACATTGGATACTGCGGCTTCGGCCATATATCTCAGACTCTGACTTGGCCACTATCATCCATGCCTTCATCACCTCAAGGCTGCACTACTGCAACATGCTTTACATGAGGCTATCCTTGGTGATGGTTCAGAGACTGCAGCTGGTGCGTAATGTGGCAGACCGTATCCTTATGGGGACGGGACACCGGGAGCATATAACACCTGTGCTCCATTTGTTGTATTGGCTGCCCAATGTCTTCCAAGCCTGATTCAAGATGTTGGTCTTGACATATAAAGCCCTATATGGTCTGGGCCCCACTTACCTGTGGGACCACTTCACTCCCTGGATCATGAATTGGCCCCTGTGGTCTGCCGGAAGTGCCCTCTTAGAGATCCCCTGGGTGTCGTGGACAG
Source organism: Sphenodon punctatus (assembly GCA_003113815.1). Classification (NCBI taxonomy): domain Eukaryota; kingdom Metazoa; phylum Chordata; class Lepidosauria; order Sphenodontia; family Sphenodontidae; genus Sphenodon; species Sphenodon punctatus. Next base: position 7,597,832 of record QEPC01011796.1, on the reverse strand, counting down.
TGACCATGGAGAGGGCGTTCTCAGTGGTCGCTCCAAAGCTGTGGAACTCTCTCCTGGAATAGGTTCATCTGTCCCCGGATCTTCCCTCCTTCTGTTTACAGTTTAAGACCTGGCTATTCTTCCAGGCTTTTGGTGGGGGAGACAGGTAGTGGGAGGGAGGGTCAGGTTGGGTGGGTTCTGTTTTTGCTCCAGCAAGTTTTTATGATATATTGTTTTTACAGATTTTTATATTTATATGTTTATATTTATATGTTTCTATTATTTTTTTGCTAGCCACTCCAAGCTGCCTGAGGCAGGATGGGTGCAGGGTACTAAATGTCAAAATAAAAATAAATAAAATAAATTAAGACAATCACCCTGTGTGGCCTGACTGTGCTCTATGGCTGAGATCCTGACATGCTGGGAAACCACAGTCAGCACATGTGCTATACTAGGGTGGCCATACCTCCCCTTTAAACCAGGAGGTTTATGAAAACACATGGTGCAGGGGTGCATTGGCTCCAATGCAGCCCTGCACCAGAACCAATGTAGCCCTGCACCATGTATTTTCCATAAGTGTCCAGGATTAAAAGGGAGGTATGGCAACCCTAGCTATACAGTCATCCCCTGCCCCTCCTACTACCAAGAAATGGTCATGAAGCAGGTCAGAACCATTTCCTGCCTTGGTATTACTGCAGCTGGTTTCACAGACTAGCTGCAGATCACTTACTGTGACCTCATGGTTCCATGAACCACAATTCAGGAACCACTGGTTTAGCTTTGTATTAGTTATAAGGTTAGATTACTAACAGTGTATTTGATTGCTGCAACTACAGTGCTAAATAAAATATACCAATAATGGGTGCGATCCTCACTCATTAAAGTCAACAGGAACTGAGTCACTGACACCAGTGAGGACAAGCTTGCACCCAATAGGTTTTTCGTGTTAAAAAATAGAATGAACATTTAAAAAACTCACTTCATGCTGAGAAAGATTTTTAAATGCTTGATATCTTGCCATTTGGGAGAAGCCAGGAGATTTATTTTTAAAAACAGTACCTCACATTATAATCCAACTGTACACTTGTCGTCCTTCCAATAAAAGCGGAAGGGGGAAGTTCTATCCTCCTCCTCTCCTTTTCCCCAACTCGATTCTGCAGATGTGTCAGGGAGGAAGGATTAATATACACATTTGTTATGATCCAAGTCCAGAGTGAGAAACAATTTGGTTAATTTACTCTGCCAAAGGCCAAATCCTGTAGTTTTCACTCAGGCAAAGCTTCCACTAAAGAAAGAGCTGCAAGATTAATTACCATTGTACCAGAAGACTGTGAGGAGTTTCTTGGAATTTTTGTGAGGCTACCCAACTTGCTGACTTGTCTAAGTATTGTCAGACTAAATTGATTAATCACCTCCTTGTAGCTGCAAGAAGCATTATTGGCCACTACTGGGAAAGTAGCAGAGCCCTTAGGACAAAGGAATAGCTTTGGAAAAACCTGAAGAGCTGTCTCAATGGAAACCTTGGCAGGCTGCTTGAAAGATAAATATACTGTATACAGTTGGTCTGAAATTGCTTTTTCAAGCACATCAGAGAATACTGCCAGTTTGGTGAAGCCAAAACACAAACGTTTAATCTCCAGTCCATTATCACCATGGAATGGAAACACTAGGAACCATCAAGATCACTGTATCTTCATGTTGGACCCTGAGGTATGACTTAGCAGGTGCATTTTTCATGCGTTCATTGATGCCGTCAAATCTTTGCACACAGTTCTTGGTGGGTTCAATAAAATAGCAAAAGTTTCATCTCGTAAATAGATTAAGAATTAATAGAGGTTTTTTTCAAACGATGCACTTAACATGGCTCTTGAAACTGCAGTATGACACAGATCTGAATGGCATGATTCACACAGCAATCTTCACAGTACAAATTCTCACTGTAGATTGGGTTTGGACAGGAAGAGCATAATCAAAATTAAAGGGATTATAGAGTGGCAGGAGCCACTCTCCATTATAAACCCCAAACATTTTATTCTTTATAAAATTGACATGATTAAAGTTAGGATGGTGAATCTTTTGCTGAAGGATCACTGGAGTAAGTGGTTCATGCTGTCCAAATCTCAGTCATATTGGGTGGATAACAGCTGAGATATCGCAGTTTGACAACTGCACCTTGAAGCCAGTTTTTTCAAAAGTTAGACCGTCTCAACAGGGGCATTCTTAGGTCCTAAAAAGGTCAGGGGCTTGTGCCCAAGCTACTTAAAGTACTGTAAGGGCATTTATGAGAAATACAGGGTACAGAGCTGCAGCAACCTGTAGTTCTCATAAGTGCCCTCTAAAAAAGTTCATATATGGCAACCCGATTTAAGAAAAATGATCTGTTGTATTATTATAAGTTGCTCAGTTCACTCTCTACTTGCTTGCCTGAAAACTAAGCTAAGGATTTTGAAAATCTCTGAATAGGAGCTCATCTCAATCATTTTTCTGTTGTTTTTTTAAAAGGGCAGGGCAGGGGCAAAAAGCAAGTGAAATACAACAGTCTTTACATATAATACACTAAATAAGAAAAACAAATAATAAATAAAAAGTTCCCCTCCAGAAAATATTAACAATATACATAGAGTAATAATTAGGGTTAACATATCTTTCTACCCCCTCTCTCTCCTCTTCTGTCCGCTCACGCCTTGTCAACTGCCTCTCTGATATCTCTGCCTGGATGTCCCGACGTCAGCTCAAGCTCAACATGGCCAAGACC
>QEPC01011796.1:7547163-7580952 GCA_003113815.1 Sphenodon punctatus | reverse complement strand
GACTTACCCACTAACATCACCTCCGTCTTGTCAAGATTCAGTTGCAGTCGGTTAGCCCTCATCCAGTCCCCCACAGCTGCCAAACACCAGGTAAGCACTGAAACAGCCGGGCCTGGGTTGGTCGAAAATGAGAGATACAGTTGGGTGTCATCCACATACTGATGACACCTCACCCCGAACTCTCTGATCACCTCGCCGAGCAGCTGCATATACACATTGAACAGGTCAAGATGCTCCTGGAGCTGCTGAGCCACTATCCGTTCAATAACCTTCCCTAAAAAGGGAAGGTTAGAGACAGGCCGATAACTGGCAGGGGAGTCAGCATCAAACAATGGCTTCTTGAGCAGAGCCCGCACCACCGCCTCCTTGAGGCAGCCCTTGGACTCTGCCCTCCTGCAGGGAGGCATTGACCACCCCAGTCAGCAATGGCCCTATTGTCTCCTGGCAGCTCTTAACCAGCCAGGACGGGCACAGATCTAATTCACAAGAGGTGGCTCGAACAGCCCCCCACCACGTCAGTGGGTGTCACTGACTGAAAGTGATCCCACAAGACAGGGCTTCTACAACCCTTACCTCCTCTACTGCATTAAGTGCAGCATCGAGGTCTTGGTGAATACGAGTGATTTTCTCCACAAAATAATCCGCAAAAAGGTCACAGTGGGCGGAAGATGACTCAACCCCCAGGTTGAGGGAGGCCGGACTGACCAGCCCCCGTACAACCTGGAACAGCTCCGCTGGATGGGATTTCGCACATGCTATGAGGGCAGCAAAGAACTCCCTCTTTGCAGTCCGCATAGCCATGGCATAGGCTCATAAACTAGCTCTAATTCACAATCTGTCAGCTTCAGCTCGAGATCAACACCACCGTCACTCCAACCATCGCCCTTCTTGCTTCAGGACCAGCAGTTCCTTGGAGAACCAAGGGGGCCTGCGGGGCTGCTGCCTGGGCAATGGATGTCTGGGAGCCGTTTGATCGATCAGCAAGATATTCCATAGCTTGACGAGGTCATCGATGAGACGGTCGTTGAGGTCAGAGGGTAACTCCCCCAGAGCGTCTAGAAACCACACCGGGTCCATCAGCCTCCAACATGCCCACAGCCAGAGAACCATCCTGCTGCCTGCACACCCTGGATAAGGAGGGCCGCAACAGATGTGCGGGTGGTTGGCCCCTCCCCCACCTTGCTCCCAGTGCCCCTCCACCCACCATTATGGGCAATCATGGTGACCATCCATGGCACCTGCCACCTGGTCATGGCAGCTCGTGCCCCGCAGCAGGCATGGCAGAACTGAACAGATGCATTGGTCCGCATGGGTGGACATTAGTCCAGAATATGCCCCCAGAATCATCCAGGGGCCACATTCTGGGTCAGCCACCTGCCCACCCTAGGGTGATAGTGGGCTAGCGGAGAAGCAGATGTGCACTGAGTCTCAGGCCAGCGGACCACAGTGGGTCAGTGTCATGTCTGTTTTACTTTTCACCAATAGCCAGTCTCTAATTAGCAGTTGTCAACTGAATTTAAACGAAGTCTTACAAGCAGCCACATTGTCTTCCAAACAGAATTGGATTAAAGAATCTGGGGCCCCGTACAATAACCATCCTTTGGTTCCTCAATCCATGCTGCCTGCAGACTATGTAGGGAGACTAGGGGAGAACCTGCTAGTGTCAGATACAGGCTGAGGAGGGGGCAGGAGGAGCAGAGTGGAAAAGTAGATGGCGGTGATATTGCTTACACAGCCCCATGCTGCCTATCCAACTAAGCTGTGCCTGCATAGCATCCACAGTGCAAGTTCTAGGGACCTCAGTGGCGCCCAAAACCAGGGGGCTCAGCTGGGTTAGACAGACAAACACACACACACGCACCGACTCAGAACATAGTCACTACAGTACTGGGTCAGACCAGCGGTCCATCTCGCTCAGCATTCTGCATCTAACTGCAGTCAGCTTCAGTTGTTTCAGAGAAGTGCATAGCAGGTCATAATTAAGTGATCCTCCATTCCCTGCCATTCACTTCCAGCCCTCAGCAGACAGATGTATCATTCTCCAACCAGCATGACTAATAATTAGCTATCTATTAGTCTAAGAATCTATCCAGTCCTTTTAAAAAACCCAGTTATGCTATTGGTCTTCATGGTGTCCTCTTGCAATGAGCTCCCCAGATTAATGGCGAACTGAGTGAAAAAGTACTTCCCATTGTTTGTTTTAAATTTTCCAGTTAACTTCATTGCAGTGTCGTATATTTCTAGTATTTTGAGAAAGAGTAACTAACAGCTCCCAATTTACTTGCTCTGCACCATTCATGATTTTGTAAACCTTTATTATATGCCCTCTGAGTCTGTTCCCCCTAACCTGAGATGTCTCATCCCTTTTAGTCTCTCCTTATATAGAAGCAGTTCCATACCTCTTTGTTGCTATTCCCTGCTTAAATTGATATAGCTTTAGAAGAGCATAATAGTTAATCCATACCAGCTTCCAAAGGAAAAGCTACCAGAGATGCAAAAGTCTATTGAAGCTTAAGGAAATGGTTCCTAAAGATTTTGTCTTTATGATTGCATGTTGAGGTTTAAATATAAGGGATGTAAGGTATAACTAATGTCAGATATATCTCATGACCATGACCCTATGTACAGATGGTTTGACCTCACCCACCCCTTTGGGGGCAGCTCATGTTTTTGGGACCCTCTGGAGAAAAGATCGGACCACAACTGATTTTTCACTCTGGTGAGGACTTGTACAAATGTAACCTTTTATTATGCTTTTCTTTAAAATGGCTGCTAAAATGATGAATAGGGATGTGATAAACCAGTTCTTGTTAATAAAGACATTCGTTCCCTATAACAATCGGAAACAAGTTCTCTTTCAGTTTCTTAAGGGAGTAAGTGAAGACAGCACAGGCCAAGGGTAGACACAGAAAGAGACAGTCAACGCATAGAAGACTACCCATTGGAATTTCTCTCCATGCCTCTTTATGCACTTCTAACCTTACCACTGCTAGAAAACTCTATAGCCATTGTATTTTGTAAGATCACTGGAGTGAAATAATACCTGCTCTTTCAACTCCTCTCTCTCCTCAGATGGATCAGCAGTAGAATATGGAGCATTAGATGTTGTGAATACTGAAATGAGCACACTGGGTGATGAATTATGGTGGCACAACTACATTTAAAATGCACTGATGAAAGAGAGAGAACATGGCAGCAAAATCGTGGAGATGTGGGATACTGACGCTTTTCACGATGGACTACAAAACAATGGAGGAAGCAGCAGCCATCTACCTCCCACCCCATTAAACGCCCACCAAGTGGAACTCTGCTTTTTCACTGCTGTGGATATCTCTGAAGCAGCTATAAGCTGTTTCAGTAGGATATCATCATGCAGCTCAGCCTCAGTGAGAACAGATGTATTTCTTTCAGTTAGACAAAGACATCCTAAGAATTCCTCCTATGAGAGTCAAAGACTCTTTCCAGGGACTGACTTGTTCAAAGTCTGTTGCCAGATAACAGAGGAGGGCACTGCCTTCCTCTCTTATCTTTCCACAGACACCAAAGACTGAAGACAACCACTCCCAGCTAACCTATTTCCCTGAAGGAAAAATTTTAAAAGGCAGCCAAATGCTCACAGAGCAATAACTATTTAAAAAATCAAGTTACCATAGGTGTATTAGGTCCCCTTATTCAGGAAATGCAGTAGGAATTCAAATACCTCTTGATGATGACTTTGTAAACAACCTTTTGAACACAGACACAGTGTCCTCTTCTAATAGCCTCCTCCTGACTGTAGATGCTACCCTGTCATTCTCCCATTGTCTCATATGTGGCTAAACCACGGACAGGTACGTTCTTTTAATATTACCTCATACTCCAGTTCCCCAACCTCTTCTTTGAGTTAACTCCAATTTATTTATCAACATCTTCCTGGTACTTAGCTCCCAAGATTAGAACTTCATATTCCAGACATGTTCTCATCCATGTTTCAGAGAGAGAAAGAGAGATCATTCCCACGATCTCCAACATGGCACTACTACATGTGGAGTTTAAAGTTGCACTGGAATGAAGGACTCTTTTTAAAACCATATCAGAGTACACTGCAAGCTCATGTCCACTCTGGTGTATGTTATTACTCTACATTTTTTAAAAAAAATAAAAATAATAATGGTATTGCTTTCCTAGTAACTTCATCTTACTGAAGAACTCTTTGAGGAATTGCTTTTCCTCCTATAGAGCTTCCTGTTGTTCAGGCTGAATTTCATTTTGTTATATTTCACCTCTATTCTTCACAGAGCCATGGCACTTTTTGCATCATGTAGTTCCACTATCTAGGGAATGAATTATCCCCTAGTTTTGCACAACCAGCAAATTTAAGTTTGGTAAACTTTTGCAGGTTCAAAAATACTTCACACACAGCGTCCTCCCTGAAGTCAATAGGGCAATTAGTGACATAACATAATTCAGCATGAGTAAGGGTACCACAGCCTGATTGTTAATTAGTGTGCTGATTAGAGTATTAATAAAAATATTCCAGAGAATCAGTGTGTGACCAGAGTTACTAGCCTTTTAGGCATCCCTAGTTCAGTACATTGCAACTTCTTATTGACAGTGTTTCAGACAGCCTGAGGTCCATGTGATGATGCTCACGGCCAAGTGAACTTGATTTGATTTTTCAAGATTGCAAGAGGCACCGTACCAAATGCTTTCCTTAAAATATAATTTGAACCTTGGCAATCATAAAGAGATAACAATCAGTGTGGGAGAGTCAGGTATGAGTAACGGTCACAAATCCCATTTAAAAGCGACACAAAACTAATCAACATGTTACCTTATCAGTTCCTAGGCAGTAATCAAAATTAAGGGGCTGAGATTTTCAAACACGGCTACCAGGTTATTAAATATTGGTACGAGGCCTCAGACATGAAATGGGTGAAAATAGAAAAACAGTCCCTTGGCCTGGAGCACATCAGGGAGACCCTAGTCGCTATGGATGCAACACACATAAACGCACTAGAGAACTACCCATTTGTGCCCGCTGTGCTGTGTAGGCTCTATGGTCAAAATGCGGACACAAAATAGGTATTGGGGGAGGGTGTCACCATTCCTACCCATAAACATGAAAGAGTTTAGACAAAAGCAAGTTGCTCAGCCCTTGATATTAGCACTACAAAAGAAGGGTATTATTATTGCAAAAAATCTTTTCATGGGAGACCAATTCAAATCCAGAGAGGAACTGCAAAAAATATTGCACGGAACGATAGACCAATTCCAGTATAATCAATTGAGAGGCTTTTACACAGGCTCGAAAAAAAGGGGGGGGAGTTTCTCCTGCTCCACAAAGGGACTAGAGGCCATAATGTTTTCCCATGGAGGGAAGAAGGGGATTGATCTCAAAAATCAACAGGGAACTGAAGATATTATGGTACAAACCTCACCTGAAATAGATACAAAATTGGGGAAAAGACATTCAGAGAAAATTGGAAGAAGAAAAAAGGAGCTCAACCAAATATGGGAGCATATGAAAAAGTGCTCACTGCTCTCTTTCTATAGCAGAGACCCAAACCAAACTTACCATGAGGCTATATCTAATCCCTGCCAGGGTGTCCAGAATGTCAGGGGGCTCTCTCCCTTAAAGTGCTGGTAGGGTGTGGGGAGGAAGCTGATTTTATCCATTGCTGGTGAGTCTGCCCAATTATTCAGGATTTCTGGTCCGAAGTGTGGAACTGTGTTAAGGTGGCCACAGGCTTGATACTACTGTTCAGGCCAGAGATCACATTGCTAGGTCTATACCCAGAAATGCCACTTCTGGAGACTCATAGAGACACTTTGTAAGCAAATGTTCCTGACTGCTGCTAACATCATTGCTAGAAATTGGAAGTGTAACAAACCCTTGCTGTTAAGTGTCTGGCTAAAGCGTGTATGGTATATCATGATGATGGAGAAGAAGCTGGCAGACTTGAATGGATCATTGGAGGACTTTTACTTGGTATGGTCAGCGTACCATACCTGCATTAAGGACAAACTCAACGTAGAGGAGCCAGAAGATCCAACCTGGTTACAGGACATTTTAACATTTCCACTTACCATATGGCACTTCTTATGTTCTTAAAGAGGCTAGACATGTTGGGGCTCTTCAGCTTGGAAAAAAGATGTCAGAGGGGATAGGATAGAAGTTTATAAAGTCATGAATGGTGTGAAACAGGTAAGTAAGTGAGTAAGTTTATTTTGGCTAGCTTTCGCCATAGTCCCAGACAAAACTACATGATACAAAAACAAAACACTATAAGCATACAAAATACAATATAAAATTGGAAACTTGGTACGTCATCTTTTCATCACCCAGCACCTGTAAATAATACATACATAGAATTAAAATAAGGTTGCCTTGCTCTTTTGCGGGGATTACTGCAGCAGAGCTTGGCCCCTGATAGTTTGAAACAAGACAAACTTGGCCTAATCCATAGCATAGTGCTGGTTGACTAAATCATTACTTTCCCTTAACACTAAATTTTGCCCCAACCAGCAACTCCTCAGACCATACAGCCCCCAGGAAACAATGACTAAACTATATCTATATATTCCTAGACATAGTTATGACTGGTATCAGCTTGCCCATAGATCAATTACAGATAGCCTAATTACAATTCAAATACACAGATTTCCAGCCCATGAACAAATTAAGCAAGGATAATTAGCAGCCAACAAACCAGTAGTTATATTCCTCAAAAAAAAAAAAAAAAAAAAAAGATGGAATTGTTTCAATTCATCAGATTAGGGAGAACAGCTTACTGGGGACCTTTAAGGCCTCCTTGTATAACTCTCCTCCTTTTTTCAACCAAGCCAACAAATGTAGCAACTGCAACCAGATCATCAGCTGTTGTCAGAGTGGTTAAAAAAGGGATCGATCTTTCTCCCTTTATCCTTCTTGATTTTTCCCATAATGAAGTTAGCCATACCTCCCTCACGTTATGGTAATATGGGCAATATAGCATTTGGTGCTCTGTAGTTTCATTCTCCTGCTTAGAGCAAGTACAATAACGTAGGTTGTACCGAGTTTTTGAAAATCTACCATCCAACACAGCAGATCAAATCAACTGAAATTGCAGCTGAGTATAATTTCTCCTTAAAACCCTATTGGTTAGAATATCCAAATAGGGTGTGGAACAAGTAAATAGGGACTGATTATTCACCCTCTCAAATAGTAATAGAACTAGGGCACACTCTATAAAACTAGCAAGCAGCAGATTTAAAACAAATAAAAGTATTTTTTCACTCAGTGCACAATTAAGTTGTGGAATTTGTTTCCAAAACATGTGATCAAGGCCAGTAGTATAACTGGGTTTGAAACAGGATTGGACAAGTTTCTGGAGGATAGGCCCATTAGCAGCTATTAGCCAGAGGTAGGTTTGGGAAATGTAACCTCTTACTGTTGGGAGCTGGGAGTAAACAGCAGGAAATAGATTGTCCCATTGTGACCTGTTGGGTACTTCTTCCAAGCAACCAAGGTTGGCCACTGTTGGAGACGGGTGCTGGGTTCGATGGACCATTGGTCTGACCCAGTATGGCACTTATATTCTTATGTTTGCATGACTGTATACATTGTTAAATTAATGAAACAGAAAGGACTTTAGGGTGTCTGGTTTAGCATTAATTAATTATTATTATTATTATTATAAGCATTTATATAGCACCAGCGATGTACCTGGTGCTTTACAAAAAATAAGATAGACATGGTCCCTGCCCGAGCGCTTACAATCTCTAACGGATTCAGAAAAATTAATTGCGGGTGACTGAATAGTGAAGCACTAAATCGTTTTTTGTGTCACCACTTATTCTTAACACAAATCTCCCATATTTATTGAAGGTATATTCCATGGATTCCACCACCATTCAGGAATGGAGAAGTGATCAGATTGTGGGATGTTCTAGATCTTCACTTAAGATTGTGGTTTTTGGTTTCATGACAATCTTTATTTTAGTCTGTGAGAGCGGACTAAGAGCAGGCTGCCCAGGAGGTGGATGAACAACATTATGAAATCATGGTGGAGCCATCTGAAGAGAGTCTACAATGAGGCATTGATACAGTTAACTGGAGAGTGGTTGTCCTTCCATAGTCCAGGAGACAGAGGAAGATGAGAGTTATATACAATCCTTTCTTTGGTTGTAAAGTATTAAGTAGTTGATGCTTCTCCATCAATAGTTTGCTTGGCTAATAGTGCTTTGCATTTTATTTTATTTTATTTAAGTACTGGGGATATTTCAGGATTTCCCTAAATTTAGAAGAAATAACTCTAAGCAAGATGCCACTCTATGCTTAGTGTTAACTTGCTAATAGCAACCAATGCATCTGAAACAATGAACATGAGTAATGTGAATTTGGTCATGGCATTGGTTTGTATCTTGGGCCATGATCCACAAACCACTTACTAGAACTGTGGCCTTAGTGTGTAAACGTGTTCCTTCTAAGGGTAAAAATGTGTGGGCAGTGCAGTGACTCTCTGGCCCAGCCCAGGCAGGAAACAGCAACCACCCTTCCCTGAGTCAGGGAGGAGCACTGAACTAATGTGCTCATGGCCGGAGACCCACCCCACCACCTGAATGCCCCAGGTAGGGCAGGGAGCTCAATAAATATGCGAGCAACCAGCCACACTCCACCCTCAGTGGCCCACCCCCCAGCACCCTACCGCCCCGCCCTGACAGCCATTGAGCTTGGTCATGGCGGCCCCTGCCCCATAGCGGGGTTGAACAAACATGCTAGCCAGCTTTGGCCCATGTGGTTGCCCCTTGACCCGGGCTGCGTCCTCAGAGATTTTCCGAGGATACAGCCCAGGCTAGCTGCCTACATGCCCTGGGGCAGTCCCAGGCCAACATCTGGCAGTACATGAGCACACATGATGATGGGTCTGGGGCCACAGCGGGCCACCATCACATCTGTTTTTACCCTCAGTTGGAGAATTGTCCTTAACTGTCAAGGTCCGTTTAATCTAACCATTTATAGGTTTCAGTTATATCTTAGGGAAAGAGAGCTGTAGTAAACTGGGTTTCAAAAAAGAGGACAGAGATATGTTTGGGAAATATTTTGTGAATAATCTTGGGCCACATTTTCAGTCCGTGCAAACATTGAGAATGAATGCAGGATCTTAGGTTTAAGTTCTTAGGTCCATTTACCCCCGGACCGCCCCTCTTTCCAAAGATCATGTAAGACCTGGTTGTTCCGCTGGGCCTTCGGGAAAGGGGGTAGATGGGGGTGGGGGGTTGGGAGGATATATTTATTTATTGCCTTTAGCATTTAGTCTTTTAAGCAATTTTAATATTATAATACCTTGTTTTATGTATTTTATTGTATTGTTTATATGTTGTTGCCGCTCCGAGCCGCCATTGTGCGGGAGGATGCGGGGTAGAAATGTAATAAATAAATAAATAAAATTAAATAAGAATAGAGCACATTGCAGAGGTGGGCAAATAGCAGCTCAGGAGTCTCATGCAGCTCTTGGTACTTGTACAGCAGCTTTTGCAGGAGTGGCTGCCTGTGGGCATGTCCATGTAGCTCCCTCAGAAGCAAGAGAAGCCAAGTTGCCATGTTGGCTGCCAAAGCCTCATGGGGGCATGCTCTGTGCTATTGCTATGGGATCAATGATAGTCAAATAAACACAACTTATTCTGGTACAAAACAGAATTTATTACTAGAATGGCACACAGTGGTTTCTATGCTTGGCAGTATTACAGCTACACACACACTATCATACAATAGTTCCCAGATAAAGATATCTTACACATCCGAGGCCAGCCAGATCCTGAAGTATGCAGGCTGGTTCAGGAAAAGTAAGGAGAGGATCCTTGGTGATGCTGGAGAGGAGAGCACTGTTTCTTGCGATGATAGAGATGGACGGGACAAAGACCACGACACTCACTGTGGAAAACACTGGTGGAGTCTTGCTCTAAGCCAAAGTCATATTGGTAGACCACGGCTTTATATACAGTTCTGAGGTGATGTTTCAGCAATAGCAAGATGTCAAGTCATGATGACATCAGACAGACCTTTGCACAACAAAAGGGTCCTTGGAGAAAGGTGGGCTGTGAGCACATCAGCATCTTTGTCTTTGACAGATTGTTCTTTTCCTCACCCAGAGATTGGCCTCTATAAGACCAAACTTTTTGTGGGTGTCAGGATGCTTATCAAAGTTCTTTGGTAGTCCTACAGCTGTCGGAGGTGCAAATTGGCCCATCTGGTTTCAGGATGGTTCGTCTGGCAAATCAGGATGTTTCTTATTCATCTGAGGATGTGTCAGGAACAGATACTCAAGTGTCTGTTCCAGGGCTTTCATGGCCTATAGTCCTTTGTTAGTACTTGAGCCATTCCGAGTTTCCTTGCATTCTCTGCCCTTTTCACAGTTTCTGGGCCTATTTCTCCTTAACCTAAGCGTGCTCACTCAAAATGTAGGTGGATCAAAGTGGGACCTGTCACCACAGTGCTACTCTTGCTGCTTCTCGAACCCACCAGACCACCTTGGAGCCAGAGCTTTGACAGGAAGTGGAACTGAAGAAAGCAGCAGTGCTACCATGTCATTGGGACTGGGGAAGCCACGATCAGTGTAACGCGTGTTGTGGCTCTTGGGGATATGAATTTTTTTGTATGTGACTTTTGTGCTTGGCAACTTTCCCTACCCTTGGCATATTGCATGTTGAGTGGCAAGCATATAATCCCAGTGCTCAGGGACCAACACACTGGTGGAGTTTAAAGTGTTGGTTAGAACTTGCCTTCCTCATGAGGTTGCCTCCTTCTGTTCTCAACCTGTCAAAATACCCTGAACTCAACTGGAACTGGAGATGATAAATGGGTTGGGATTCAACACCAATAAGGAGAGGTTGAGGGAGCTGGGAATGTTTAGCCTACAGAAAAGAAGAGTAAGTGGAGGTTATGATGATTGCAGTTGTCAAATTTGTAAAAGGTTGCTAGAAGCAAAATCATACTCAATTTTGTCGCTATGGAAACTGAGGGCACAATGAGATGTAATGGCCTTCACTGAAGGAGAAAAGATGTAGACTAAATGTTAGGAAGAATTGTATGACCATAACAACAGTTAGAGTCACAGATTAGCAAGGGAGATTGTGGCATCTCCACCACTACAAATCTCCAAGGGTTCACACCTAAGTGCAGTCAGTTCTGCTTAAGGGAAGAGGGATGGACTATATGACCTTTTAACCCTACAATTATTTGATTCCGATTCTATGACTTTCTTGCAAAGCTGAAAAAGTCATTTATTTTAAAACCTCTCTCCTTTCCAATATTCACAACAGTAACACTCTCACCAAATATTCATTAAAATCAAACCCAGAGAAGGCACAGGGTAGACAGGATGGCCTTGTGTTTATGACACTGGACTTAGATTTATGAAATGTTCACTTCAGTTCTTGACTTTTCAGCAGTTTTCCTGTGTCTGCTTCATCTACGTAGATTGTAAGGTTCATATAGCCCCTAGCATATTGAGGCCTCTAAACACTACTGTAAAACAAATGGAAAAAAGTAAATAAGTAGTCACCTACAACAAGAGAGATAACTGATTTTTCAGTAGTATGTGAAATTTGAGAGACCTAATCAACAGAAAAGGCTACAGTCACATACACATAGGATAAACTTTGAAGCAAAAAAGCTTTATTGAGTAGCAAGCCGAGCAGCAGACATCTCCCCTGTTGGTGATTTGCATTCACTAAATGGTTGCATGAGTAGCTCTTTCAGCAGCAACTAACATCTCACTTTGTGCATTCATCAACATTTGTGACATTTATACAGCAGTATTTATCTTATCACGCCTCATTTTTCCCTCCTCAAGAGCAGTTTAGGCAATTCTGGATGTTCTGTGATGACACACAGCTGTTAGCATGATTCTGAACGTTCTGTGATGTTACACAACTCAACCAACCACAAATGGTGGGCCTGAAAGCAGGCAGTTTTAAAATCTACTTTCAATTTACATAAGATAATAAAAGATAATTCATACCCCCCACCCCCGACTATTGAACTATAGTGATTTTTGTTCGTCTAATGGCTGGTACATGAGTAATTTAAGCAGCCCCTCGTATAGTTTTGTAGAGTTGCACTTCAACTTTGTAAAGCCTTTGTGAAAGGAAAGCCAAGCCAAACTTAGATGGGTGTTGCATAGTTTATTTCTAATTAAAAGCGGAGGCCTGAAAAACCCTTACTCTACCACACAAGGCCTGAAAAACCCTTACTTTGCCATGCAAAAATGAGTTTTACTTCTCTTCCAAGCAGCGTTGGAAGTCTCACAGAAGTTCTTTCCTTTGACATTTCATTTTCAGATTGGATAAAAAGATGTCATTCAGTGCTGTGACAGCACTGCTGTGTATTATATCCACAGCAGCACTGGCTTTGTCAAATCAACATGGATAATTTAAGGCTAGGCTACTACCTTTCCTTTTAAGTAATACAGCAACCGGGTTTAATTTTGCTTCTTAGACGCTGACATAATTCTGTATGGGAAAGGAACATAGGGCAGCTTCAAATCATATTTCAGAACATTTGTATGCTTCACAGGAAATAAATAAAATAAACATACACACACACACACACACACACACACACACACTTTACATGGCTTCAGTTTAGTTTACCGATTGCAAAGATGATTCTGTCAAGATACTAAAAAGACATTTCACCACCTTCATCCGACACTAGCTATCAGAGGTCATTTCCCATGAGAGATTTATCAGCACTGTATACACCGAAAACTAATAATGATTTTCATTCATTGTGCTTCTAAGTACTTATGTACCAACCATTACACCCCAACTGTACTATTGGAGTGGCTCATATACAGGAAAAAAATGAATCCTCACAACACCACCATGCATCTGGAAAGCATTACATCTCATCCTGCATTTTATGTCTGCAGCATGGGGGAGAGTTAATGGCATGATTTGCTCAAGCTTATATATGGGCAGCACGATTCTGCTGTTGTTAATGTTTTGCACCAGAACTTAGGGCAAGTGAGAGTCCCATTCACTTCAGCACAACTTGTGCCAGTGTAACCCATACTATTATGGCTTGGCTGGACAGCAAGATTTGAAGAATTATAATTATAAGCAAATTCTGTTGTTAATGTAACCACCTCAATCCCCCACCCCGTCCCATCTCCTGTATGGTTTGAGCATGCTCAGACCCAGCAAACTTGGCTGTTCTCAGCACATTCTAGAAGAATCCAGCACTGGGACTGGAAGAGTGTGGCTGTGGCAGAAGGGGTGGAAGAGGCCCTGGCCCAGGACTTTTACTCACAAGCCACTTTGGACACGGCATAAGAAGCTGCAGTAGGATCCTGCTGTTTCTATCAAGGACAAGTGAGACTTTATGAAGAACAGAGTCTTGCCATGGGTTGTTTCTTTCTCATAAATGCTGATGTGTGGTGTTTTCTTATGTGCATTGACCTTTGTCTTCTTCAGTGGTTTTGGAGAAAATAATGTATGTTCATTCAAATGATTTTAATTTTGTTATGTATACTAGTATTCAAAATGCTTCATGTTCTATGAAATAATAGTGTGTTTTGAGAGGATGAAAGAGTTTATGGTTTTATTTGTCCTGTAACTACTGTTGGAGGAAGTAATGCTGTCAGATTGAACCCACCTGCTATTCTTGAAATTATATACATTCTCTGATTGAGAAGTACAGTAGGTTACACCAGCACTAGGTGTTTGTACCAGTGCTAACAGGTGGCACTAGCCTGCTAGTATCTAACAGGTACCGGTGATAGCAGGTGGATGATCTTGCCCTAAAAGACTGAAGACATTATGATTAGCACACCTGCAGACCCCAACAGCAGCTCCATTATTTTGCTTCTGGTTTACCCCACAAAGGCACATTTTGTGAGGTCTGAACAGATCCACCATGTGGTATCACCAAGGTGGTCACCAAGACATTGTCTCTGGGAGGAGACCGGAACCAGTTCCCCAGGGAGCATCTCAAGGCGGACTAGGGGAGCTCCTCCAGTGTGGCTGGGAAGGCTCTTTCCAACGGGGAGTGCTCCAAGTCCTCTCCACTCCTGAAACACCATGGAATACCACACAATACTGTAGATCTGTTCAGACATCATGAAAAATGTCACCACAGAATAAACCAGAAGCATAACCATCTTTCTTCTCCAAATATGTGAAGGTGAGCAAGTTCTGTCTCCGAGTTCCTGATCCCAGCCCATCTCCCATAGCAAGGGGGGGGAGGGGGGGAAGTGTCACTACTAAAGTAGAGTCTGTGATTTGGTCACTGGGTACTTGATTGGCTCTGGACCACTTGGGATGTTAACTTAGGGATGGCCTAACAGAAGCAAAAAGATGCTTGCTTGTCAGGATAGCTCATGCAAAGGTGGTGATGGGGTTGGTGTTCCTGCTGTAGTGAGCAGAGTAACAAAATACCTAGAGCCTACAAAGCAACTCTGGAGCTGGCACTATTGCCCACAGACTGCAAGTATAGGATGGTGTGTGCATTATGATGACCCAGCAGGGAGAGTGCCTGACCTGTGAGAAGGCAGTCTCACAGAGATCACCTCTGGGAGAAGAGCAGGACTAGCTCTCCAGGGAGCATCTCAGGGGAAGAAGCAGACTAGGAGACCTCCTCCAGTACAGCCAGGAAGGCTCTCTCTAAAGGAGAGTGCTCCTCTCTACTCCTGAAACCAGTTACTGAGGTGCCCTAGAGTTGGGAGTCGGGGTGGGCGGGGGGAGGACCCAACTTGGAATGCCAGAGCCAGCAGGAACAGTCCTGGCAGATCGCTGAGTGTCAACACTCAGGACCAGCCTTAGATTTTGCAGGGACCCAAGTAAAGTTACAATGTGGGGCCCATGGTGGCCCCACCCCCTCCCCATGGCCAGAGTAAAAGGAAAACAATCTGGCCCAATTATATTTCATCAGTACTAACTGAAGAGCTAAATGCTATCCTTCTGTGTCTTCTCCGCTGCAACTAGGTTAACCACATGCACCTGCGACTTCTCAACTTTATGAATGGATCCCTGTTTCTCCCTATCTTCCCCTCCCCACTGTCTTTCCTAAATTGTAAGACCCTTGGGGCAGAGACCTGTCTCTAATTAATGATTGTATAGTGCCAGGTACACTGCTGGAACTATGTAAATAAAATATTTATTAGTAGTAGTATTTAGTAATAAATAATAATTAATTATTATGATTATGCCACATTTATTTACATTAGGTAGAACCTTACTTTTCACTCAAGTCTATGAAACAGATTAAGGAATTAGGTTGTCCTCAGTATAAGGGGTAGCAGTTTGAGTTTGTGCTCTTCCTGAGTAAGGAATGAGGAAGAAGCGAGTATGGACTTGTATCCTTTCAAAGAATCCATCATTGTCACAGGAGTGATATGGAACCTGTCTGAAAGTCACTAAGTTCCCCCTGCCCATCAGTGAACAACAAGATGACCTTAGCTCCGAATGCATGCAAACCTCCCCCAGTAAATTAAGATAATGATATTGGCTGTTTATTGGAGATAAAACATAAATCTGTAATATAAGCATTTAGGAGATTCCAGCTTCTCACTGTATCAACATCAGAAAAAGCAGCTCTGATTGTTGTCACAAAGGAAGAGGAGGCAGAAGCAGAGCCTGACTAACATTTAGAGATATAAAGCTTTCATATCCTTCAGTCTTCTTTCCTTTGTGATTTCCACAGGATTTTCATTTCCAGAGATATTATACTACTTGCTTTCAAAGGAATTCAATATTTTCATTCAGAAAAGTAATTTCACAGCAAAGTAACACAGAGCGATGTCCTGGGTATTCATTTTCTGAGCCAATCTTACAAAGTCAATTTGTGTTGCAAGAAGCAGGGAAGACATGAAAAAGGTGCAAATCCTGTGTGTGTTGGGCTCCCGCAGCCCTCCTTCTCCACGCAAGGATTATATGGTGAAGACTTGCATGGAGAGCATAAGAAAAGAACTGCATGGCATCGGAAAACAGAGCGCTCTTAAATTCTTTAATAATGCTGCTGAGTGTAACCCGGAGGCATTGATCCTGAGCCCAGCACTGGATTATGGCTTCATCACTCCTGCCCTGCAGTGAAAGTCATATCGCTGTACCCATCACAATAATTTAGTTTATTTTCTCCTTGTTGTTTTATAAATTAGAGGAGAAAGCTGAGAGTCTAAGGTGAAAGGAGATGAGATGAGTTACTTGCTTGGGTACTTCTGTACAGATAAAAAAGCTAATCCCGATAAAACCAAGTCTGAAATCCTTCCAACCCACATAAAGTCAAGGTCAGACATTATTAGACAATCAAGGTTAAAGCTACACAATTTTCTAAACCAAGAAGAAGAAAAAGGAGAAGCTCTCATTCTATTCATGTTCCATTACATATTTTCAGGATCACAGAAAATTTTAAATAAATAAATAAATAAAACAAAAATAAAAACCCTTTCTACTTTTTCATTAGAGGTCCAGAATAACAAGACAGCAAGGATGGCAAACAAGGCCCTACATGCCAGTATTTTCCCCCTGCTTTGTCAAGCAGCAACTCTTTGTGACCTTGAAGACAACAATGTTTGTTCCTCATGGAAAAAAATAAATAAAGCCGGACAACCATTGAACTTTCCTCAAACCACAAAAAAGTAGATGCATTGCTGTTGAGCAAAAAAACGTAGCACTGTACAGCAACAAGAATTTGGTTTGGATTACAGGACATTGAGAGTTCTATTAAAATAAGCGCCAACTCATTTTAAAGAGGGGCCTTTTCTCTTGGTTTACATTGTTAATCTTTCTTCCTGGATGGCTCCTCACAAATGCCTTTTGTTTCCTTCTGTGGGTTCTACGTGCCAGGACTATAAGGAGGAAGCGAGTGAGGCCCTTTCTTGGCAAGCTGTCAAATCACTTCTATAGGAGACTTACACCCTGTTGCTGTCTCTCCAGGGATATAAATTAAAGAAGGAATAAACAACCCAGGGTAATTCACAGGCTAGTAAACCATGGGTTCTTCTCAAAGTCCCCCATTAAGAGAGTGCTCTTCATCTGCTGTATATGCTCCACACTGCAAAAAGCTATTCAGAGGGATGAATTCGATAAGCAAAACAAACCAGACATTTATGCTGCATCACAATATGTGGTCTTCTGACAAAACAGCAGTAACTAATTATAATACAGCATAAAGGGGGAAAATAATTGCTTTCCATTATCTAAAGGCAGTGCACTGCTTACCAACCTTTGGAGTCACTGTCCACCCTCCAAATTTCTCATGGACCACCATACACTGACTAGAGATGGCCACTGTAGTGTTTGTGAGTTCTTATGAAAAGAGACTTACAAAAGAGGGTGCTTTCTCGCATGCGTTAATACGCCCCAACAGCACTGCAGGGAAGTCCAGGACTCAAATGACATGCAGCTTTCATCTCATGAGCAGAACAGAAATGAGGATCTCTGCTAACAAACATTCACATCCAGCAGAGTACCTTTTCCCTACCCTCTTGGAAATGCATGTTTGCTGGCAATGATCCACATTTATGCCCTTCTCACGAGACAGAAACTGTACACCATTCAAGTCCCAGACTTCCCCACGATGCCGACAGGTGCATATTAACGCACATGAGAAAGCGGTCAGAGAGTTCCATGTTGGAGATATGTGTTGATCAATGGTTCCAAAACTAGGATCCATGACCTCCTGGGGGTCCACTCTGAGTTATGCTGGGGTGTGAGTGTCATAGGGTGGCCTGGTTACATCATGATTCCTTGCACGATCTGCATCCCAAATGAGTCTACAGTACACTTAACTTATCTTTTTGTCAAAGTCCACTTTATTACCAGTGTCGAGTTTTCAAACAGTACAGATGGCCCAAGAGATACGATGGGCAAGCCCTGCCTGGTCTTCCAGTCCTTCACTCTGAGCAAGCCTCTCCTAGGCTCCTAACTTCTAGTCTGTTCTCTGCCAGGCCAGCCAGCTCTCAAGGAACCGTGAACACAGCAGGGCTTTGGGCAAGCTCCAGCCTTCCCCAGGCGAGCTCTCAGCCCCTGCCAAAGGCTCCCTTGCTCTATGCCTCTCTCTCTCCTTCTAAGCTGTGGCTTAACCTTTTATGACGTTTCCTCAAAAATGGCCTTCAGTCCCTTGCCTAGCTAGCACCACCAGACTTAGTGTCATCTTACTTGGCCACATCTTGAGCCAAAAATCTCCATTTCAAATGGCAGATAGAATTATCATCAATACCTATGATTTCATAATTGAAATACCTGGACTGTTTATTTTTGGCTCCTTTGTTAATCTTCTTGTAATTACAATTTATTTATTTTTTTAAAGAATTCAACAAATTAGTAGAATAATAAAATGAAATCGATGTATAAAACACAGGTATGGTTCAGTTTGTATAATCCTTTCGGGCTTAGTTATCCTGCTTGATTTCCCTTACATACGTACAATAGGCTGCTGACTTCCATCTGGAGTGCCTATATTCTTGATTGCCTCTGCTAGCAGGCTCTGCTCTGCAGCCGTGCTGGCTACCCCAATCCTAAGTGTGACCCAAAAATATTTGGCGATATATACCTAGGCTGTGCAAACTTGACTTGAATATTCCCATGAACTAGAATTTCATTAGTGGTGAGCCATCCATGTGGATAAAGAGATGACCCTGAGCATGGCCCCTCCATTCTAGGTGGCAGTGCATGGACTATGTGGGGCATATTGTTTTGGCATGGGTGGACCTCAGGATCAATTTCTGGCCCTTTCCCTTCTGATTCATTTTGGATTGTCAAATGCATAACTGTACTGTGTCACCTTTCAGCTCCATGTCACCTAGCAGCGAGGCTCTCCCAGAATCATCCTTTTTGAAGAGGGGACCTGATCACTTATGCACATGGCTGAAAAAAGGGTGGTGGTAAAAGTGGCCTGGAACAGCATGGTCTTGAATGGAGAGGACTTTGGACCTTATAGTTAGGGATGGGCGAACGCGGTTCGGCAGTTCGGTGTTCGGCCCGAACTCGGCCTGTTCGGACTACTGAACACGAACCTGAACGTGAACATACCGCACAGAACAGAACACCAAACGGCAAAATGGTGAACATACCAAACAGAACCAAACACTGAACGGCAAAATGGCCGAACAGTTCGGTCAGTTCGGATCGTGTTTGGGTGGCAAAAAAAGGTTCACTGTAAGGTCAAACGTGACAGGGAGGGGTAGTACTAGTCACTGAGGAGCAGACTTCCAGACACCAGGGGTGGAGAGGCTTGCAAGAAATGAAACTATCTGCCTCCCCCCACTTCCCAACACCTTCTGAGCTAGTCACTGTTCCTGAACAGCAGGCGTTGAGTAGGATTATTAGATTGCTTTAAGTTTAATTTCAGTTTTGTACTGAAATGAAACTTAAACCTTAAACTGAAACCTTGTGTTGTTTGTAATTCCCCCCCATCCCATATGTTAAACAACACAAGGTTTCAGTTTAAGGTTTAATTTTCATTTCAGTACAAAACCGAAATGAAACTTAAAGCAATAGACAGATAGACAGACGGACAAACGGACAGATAGAGGGAGAGGGAGAGGGAGGGTAGGGGACAGTAGACAGTTGTAGGAGTTAGCTTAGTGATAGAGATAGCGTTAGTGATTTAGTTTTAGTGTTTGTAGGAGTAGGTCTGTGTACTTATTAGATAATCCATTTAGTTCATAGCATTTAGAATAGTTAATAGCAGTTAGATTTAGTGTAAACAGATATATATAATATTAGATTAAAAAATTAAATAAAAAACCCCCATATAAAAACAAAAAACCAAATAAAAAACAAAAAAACCCATATAAAACCAAATAAAAAATAAAAAAAACCATATAAAAAACAACAAAAACACCCATAACAAAACATTTCCCGAACAGCTGAACCTGAACCGAATGGCCGAACTGAACAGCCGAAACCAAACCTGGCGAGCTAACCGAACGGACGAACCGAACGCAGCCGAACCGAACAGCTGAACCCGAACGAACGAACCAAACGCAACTGAACCGAACGGCCAAACCCGAACCGCGATCTGTTCACCCATCCCTACTTATAGTGCTGCCAGTATTTGCACCAGCATGTTGATTGGCACCACCTGCAGAGAGTCGCTCACTTGAGACACCTCCCTGCCCCAGCCCTCCCTTGTTTTGAAAGTCACACATGGATCTATAAACCCGTTCGCCTTACTAAAGAAAGGTATGACATCTAGCTGGCCATGGTTGCTTCTTGCCGCTAATCCCTTCAGCCTTAAGTGTACTGCAAACCACTTTACATGGTCTGTGGGAATGGGCCATTGACCCCCTTCCTTCCTATTAGTGCCATTGTCCACCGGACGCTTAGTCTTCTGGGGTCAGAAGCTGGGATCACAGGCCAGGGATGGGCGAACGTGGTTTGGAAGTTCGAAGTTCGGACCGAACTCGACCAGTTCAGTCGACCGAACCGAACTTCCGAACTGAACTCGATTTCCGAATTCGGCTCTGTTCACCCATCCCTAAAAGATAATATTCCATTTAGTTCAATGGGGTTTGAATTTCCAAACTTTGTTTGGAAGTTCGGACCGAACTCAAATAGTTCGGTCGACCGAAACGAACTTCGGAAGCGAACCGAATTTCCGAACTGAACTGAAACGAATTTCTGAACTCAGTTCTGTTCGCCCATCCCTATCACAGGCTGCCGGCCCCAGGCATCAGACAGATTCTGAATAAACTTTAGTAATTCTTGAATAACCTATTGACCTCCATCAAGTGCCACTGGTTACAACCCACCCCCACCTTCCAATGATGGGCCCGCAGGCAGGTCTGCAGGCATGGTACTCCAACCAGCTACGGGTGGTGGAGCTCTGTTCGCTGCTTTGTGGCCACGTTCAGCCCTCAGGCCAGCATTACCCCAGCGATTTGCTTTCTGGTGGATGTAGGCCTGCTTTTGGTGGCATCCTCCTGTGTCCATGTTCTTCTTTCACCTGGGCAACCAATGATCAGAAGGCTGTCCAGGTGGCAAGAGGACACCTATATACCCTCGCTTCATCCTCGCCCTTGCCCCCCAGGTGTTTCTCTCCAGCCTGATTGGCCGGGCAGCAGGTATTCAGTGGCAGCCCCTTCAGACAGCCCCTCACCTGTGACACCCAGGGGTGGGGAGGAGCCTTAGGTCCTTGTCCAGATTCTGCAAATGGTGCCTCCTGCTAAGGACAGAGGCTTTCTCTTTTAGAAGTTTTACACAGACTCTTCCTCTAGAGTCTGTCTCCGATACCACATTAACACCTTCAGTTGTAGGCCAGTCTGTGCACATTTTGGCTCCAGGAGAGACTCTAGAAGCCAAAATATGAGCAGGGTTTGGCCGGTGTGAAAGCCCCTATGTGTGGCTTTGCCGGCAAACACCAGGAAGAGTGCAGAGCAGGGAAATCCAGCTCTGTACTTTTCTGGGTAATTTCCGACAAAGCCGCGCAGGGGAGCTTTCGCACCGGCCAAACCCCGTGCATATTTTGGATTCTGGATTCTCTCCCGGAGCCAAAATCTGCATTGACCAGCTCAGAGCAGAAGTTGTGAATGTAGTCTTCTGTCTTATTGAGATGGCAACTTAAGGGTAAGTGTAACAACTTATGTACCTCAGCAGAGCTAGATCTGAGCTGATGAATAAGAATGCTATTATGGGAATATCATCCTCACAACCACATCCCAGTGCAAATACTCATCGTCGGGATCACTGCAGCTACACAATGCAAGCAGGTTTGGTTGCCACCTGTACCACAATCAACTCCAAGCAAGCAGTGACTAGGGGGCAACTATAACTAGCAAGCAGCACATGTTCATAACAGTCTACCATTGGTCCCTCCCACAACAACCAAAACCTGCACTATTGTAGAATTATTATTAATTATTTGTATAGCACTTTCAGTATTCAAAGTGTTTTAAAATCCTTATCTAATTCATTATCACAACAACCCTATGAGGTAGGCCATGTGGTGTAGTGGCTAAGTGTGCAGTAACTGGACCAGGAGGTAGGGGGAGGCCCCGGTTAAAGTCTCACCTTAGCCAGAAACTCACTGAGTGACCTTGGGCCAGTCACAATATTCTCTCAAACATAACCTACCTTACGGGGTTGTTGTGAGGATTAAAAATTTTGTGTTAAATTGTTCTGTATGAAGTAGGTATGAGCAAATGCAGTTCGGAAGTTCGGAGTTCGGACCAAACTCGGTCTGTTCGGTTGACCGAACCGAACTTCCAAACCGAACTCGAATTTCAAACCGAACCGAATTTCCGAACTCTGTTCTGTTCGCCTATCCCTAGTGGCAACACACACCAAAAACCTGGTTTTGAATAGCTGAACTTGGTTCAGAAGTTCGGAATTCAACCTAACTTGGTCTGTTTGGTCGACCGAACCGAACTCGAATTTCAAACCGAACCGAACTGAATTTCCGAACTCAAATTTCAAAGCAAACCGAACCAAACCGAATTTTCGAACTCCGTTCTGTTCGCCCATCCCTAGTATGAAGCACTCAGAGTGCCATGGCAGGGGCGTGCTTTATACAAATAAAAAATATTAATTATTATTATTGTTGTTGTTATTATTCCTATGTTAAAGATGGGGAACTGAGGCTGATAGATAATGACTTGCCCAAAGCCACCCAGTGAGCTCACTGTGAAGACAGAAATTGAATCCTGGTATCTCTGGACCATGTCCAAGACCTTCTCCACTAGGCTACGCTGCCTCTTACCATAGCCCGATTCACAGCCCCCAGCTTGTGAGCCACTGCCCTAAATCAGGTCAACTTTGATTTTGTCCCTCTTTTACACACACTAAGCAAAACCAGGATTTCAGAAGAGCTGCTATTTTTATATTGTTTGCACACCTTCTGCCAGTGCGAACATTTACAGAGATGGCATTTTCCATTTCAATCTATCTATCTTCCTCCCTTATACATAGACAAATAAAAACTATTCTTTCCAAAGACAGCACACATGCCAGCTCCATATTTTCTGCAGATAGCCTATTTTTATTCAGCTTAAAGTACACCCTATCATTTTTACTCAAGACTTCAACCATCTATTTCAGCTGAACAAGTTTTTCAAGATGTCTTATATGGTTGCTTTGTTTCTAGAATTCCTGCCTACAAGATTCCAGGCATTCCTGTGAAGAAAGCAAAACTAAAACCAGATTCATTTATCAAAAGGTGTTTAAACATCCTTCTCTTGCTCCTCTGATCTTTTTTTTCTACACCTAAAAGACAAGCTTTGGCTTAATCAGAAGTTATTGACTTGACACAGGATTCACTGATGAGTAACCCCTTGGGGTCCCTTCCAACCCTACAATTAAGGATTCTATGATTTTGTGCCCCCACACCTTCCTACCTGGAGTCATTCCACTGATTCCAATTTGCTTTGGATAAAGCTTCTTATGATAACTCTTAGGGTTTTTGCAGCACAGTGCAAATGTCCTTTTCTGAACCCTCCTCTCTATTAGAGCCCGTTACGTCAGGGGCCGCCTTCAGCGCCACCACAGGCAGAGAACCAGGAAGCGCCCCAGTTTAGGGGGCGGAGATAAGGGAAGCCCAGGTGGGTGTGAGCACAGCGTCAAGCGGCAAGACGCAAACAAGAACTCCCTGGCAGTGCAGCAAGACAAAGGGGCGGAGCCTTAAGAACCATGGCGAGGCTCCTTGCGTATCCAGGCACACAGAAAGGCGGGGCTAGGGCCTTAAAAGGGAAACGCAGTCTTCACAGCAGCGCCGATGATCAGCACAGCTGTGAGACTGGCCCCGAGGGAGAGAAGCATCTTGAGGAGTTGTGTGAAGAGGAGAGCATTATTGTGGATGACTGGAGTGGATGAGCGAGTGACTGGGTGAGTGAAAGTAGCACGAGTGAGTAGAAGTGATTTGAGAGAGTGTGTGGAGAGTGCAGTGTGATTGAGGTGTGCAGAGCGGGTATTGCGACACAGTTCCTTGTTCCCCATTGTCTTGCCTGAGTCTTACCCTTGAGTGTTGTACCCTATCCCTCCTCCTATCCCCGTGGACCTGGTTCCTCAACCTTCCCGTCCTCACTATAATTCACACCTTCAGCCCTGGAGCCATTCTCCCTACACATAGAGGTGTGCAGGTTGTGGGGGGTGAGAGGGGTGACTGGGGCACCTTGTGCCACGTGTGCAAGTGGGGGCTGAGCTCGAAGTGGCGTTGTCTCCCCCCCTATGATGATCAGGCCTGCTTTTGAAAGAGAGCACTAGGGCCAACTACGAACCTGAGGGGTTGTTTTTCCTTATATCGAGCATATAGTCTCGGAGTGAGTGTGGTGGGGTGTAGTGCATAGGTCTCCCCCTTCTAGTCCCCTGTATTAGTGTTTCCTTTGGTTCCTATCCCCTTTTCCTGTTCCCTAACCTAACAATCTCCCCCCTTCTAGTCTCCTGTATCGGGGCTCCCACTGGTTCCTATACCCTTTTCCAGTCCCCTCTCATAACACTCTCCTCGTGGTATATACCTAGTCCCTTCCTTCATCCCTGTCTGTCATGTACGATTCAGTCCTCAGACTTCCACAGTGTGACCACAAGTGGCTACCATCACTTCCACTGGAAGATGCTCAAAATTGAACAGAAAGGGGTGGAGCCATGACTAACACACCAATCTCCCACTGTACAGCAGAGCTACATGTCTATATATTGTAACATAGTCTTCGTCTACATGGAGAGTTGCACGAGTTGAACTAAATGTGTGAATTTAACAGAAGTTCATCAAAGGAACAGGTTACATAGGTCTTTTTCAGAAAGGGTAGCACTGAAATGGGTACCTAGAAAAATAAATAAATAAATGGGTACCTAGAAAAATATATAAATGGGTAAACCAGTTGAATCTACACTGCCCAAACTGTGACTATCTCCTGTGACTACCAACTGACCATGAGGTTTGTACAACAAGGTCACACAGGGAGGCATTCTCAGTGACCACTCCACAATTATGGAACTCCCAACTCTGAGCCTCCTCATCTTTTGGAAGAGATGTAAGAACTTCTTGTTTGGCCAAGTGTTTGGTGGGTTGGGATAGGGTTGGGTGGGACTGGATGGAGCGTTAGGGAGAGGGCTGGAGGATAGGGAAGTTTAGGGTTTTTTAACTTTTATCAGCATGATCAAAGGAAGAGAGGGAGGGGGGCCCTTAGATGTGGGGGAGGCAAGGGAGTGAGGGCAGGGGGGATGCTTTGGATGTGGAGGAGGCAAGGGAGCAAGGGCAGGGGGCACTTTGGATGTAGGGATTCAAGGGAGCTGGGGCGGGGCACTTTGGATGTGGGTGAGGCAAGGGAGTGAGGGCAGGGGGCAAAGGAGTGAGGGCAGGGGTTGGTGCTTTGCATGTGAGGGGCAAGGTGCCAAGGGCAGGGGGGTGCTTTGGGTGTGGGGGAGGCAAGAGAGTGAGGGCAGAAGGGGCAAGGGAGGACAGGGCAATTTGGGTGTGGGGTAGGTAAGGGAGCTGTGGCAGGGGGTGCTTTGGGTGTGGGAGAGGCAAGGGAGTGAGGACAGAGGGGGCAAGGGAGAGAGAATGGGTGTCCCTTTGGGTGTGGAGGAGGCAAGGAATCTGGGACAGGGGATACATTGGGTGTGGGGGCAAGGGAGTGAGGGAGGGGGGACGCTTTATATTTAACAAAAAACTTAGATATTCCATAGTCAAAAAACCTCTGGTTTACAAGAAGAGTTAAGGCTGTTGCTAATTCAGTCATACACTAAAAAGCAGCTCACGCCCTCCTGTCCCCAGCTTCAATTTTCCCCCCAACCAGCTTCAGTTTTCCCCCCAACCTGCAGAGGAAGAGGAGTGGGGCTGAAAGACGAAGGCAAAATGTGGATGCAGTAGGCTAAAAGGTTTTTTTTAATCTCCTCCTACCCTTATTTATTGTTTTATTATGTGCCGAACCCTGTTTTACTATTATGATTGTTTTAAATTTTATATAATTGTATTTTTATGTTTTTAAATTGTTAGCCACCCCAAGCTGTTTTCAGGAGGAGCGGGATATAAATCGATAAAATAAATAAATAAATAAAATAAATTGTAAGTGAGCACAATACATGAGACTGTACAATGTCTTTACTGCTAACATGGCATGGAAGTTAAGGCAGGAGCCTTAACTTGAAATTTCCATGCTTTTCAGTGCATGATTGAACCTTAACTCTTCTTGTAAACTGGAGGGTTTTTTACTATGGAATTTACATATGTTTATATATGTTTCTATGTTTTAATTTTTTTAATATCCTTGTAAGCTGCCATGAGCGTTTGTGGGAAGGTTGCGGTAAAAATGGAACAAAAAAACAAACAAACAATAAATAAATACCAGAAACCTGGGGGGGAAACTAACAAAATACTCAAAAAATCAGATATGCAAGTACCCCTTTTCAGTCACAGATATCATCCAGGTTCTTGAAGGGTTACCCAAAAACGTGAATTATGTCTGTGAATAAGAAACTCACTACCTCCTTCAGTTATAAGAAAGGGCTAGACAAACATCTTTTGGAGATTGGTTAAATCTGGTGAATCCTGTCTAGGTACAGGGGGTTAGACTAGATGCACTTAAGGTCACTTCCAGCCCTCTGGATTTGCCAATTCTGTGAAGCCTGTACAAACTCCCAAGGGGACACTCTGATAGTAGTTTAAAAGTGGCTTAGTTACATGTTTTTTTTAAAAAATAGAAACAAAACAAAGCCAAAGAAAATTAAGCCACTTTTATACAAAAATAAGAGGGTCTACAAAATGGCTTGCATCAATTTAACTACATTATTTTCACTAAATCGTAACAAGGTTGGGATTTTTTTGCATAGACAGTCTTTCAGTCTACATCTGAACTGTGACATGCATGGTAGCCTCAAACACTGTGATACTTGAGAAATTATTTTCCTGTAAACATCCAACATACCATATTTTACCACGCAAAATATTCTGCTAAAACAATCATACAAGATCCAAACAGAGTTTTGCCACAAGGCATCAAATGACAGTCCCTCTACCAGGAGAAACAACCAACCAAGATTTTCAACAGTGATAAGTGATTTTGAGGGTCCTTGGCTAAGACATCATACTCAGACACCAAGTGGTCAACATTTTCTGAAAATCAGGGCCCTTTAAGGAATCTCAAATGAGCACCTCTAAACGGAGGCATCATGGTTTCGGAAATATTGGTCATAAGATTTCATCTTCCAGTGACCTAACCACAAAATCAGGTGCCATGGAGAAGGGGACAGAATCACAAAATCACCTTCCCCACTTCCTGGGCACAATCCCACATTCGAGCACTAAGGCCATAACCCAGAAACCACATAGGGTGTTTTTAGACAAGCACCTCCCCACCAATACCCACCCATCATGCATACTGCAGGGCTGCATCGACACCCTATGCAGTAGAGGTGGGAATTCTGGCTCTCCCAAGATCTGATATTGCTGGTATTTGGCTTAATCCGATAAATCCGATATTTACCTGTACCAGCATGCCAGACTTTTAACATTGGCCGCGGTACCGGATTTTTTACATTGCGGCCATTGAAGACAATAGCCGCAATGTAATAAATCTGGTACCGTGGCCAATGTTAAAAATCCGGTATGCCGATACCGGTAAATCTGGTACCAGGGAGATCCGATACTGGTACATGCGGTATCCGGTATTCTCCCCGGTGTCCCACCCCTATGCAGTCCTACAACACGGATGAGGGGTGGGGAGATGCTTGTCTAAAAACACCCATACTCTGGTGTAGCCCCATTGAAGCCCTTCAGAGCTACTCCAGAGTGAGTAGTTTGTGAATCGGAGCCAAACCAATTTAACCTTGAAAATAGTTGGGTTTTGTAATATGAAACCATAACATCTCCTCTCTTCCCCATATTTTTATTCCTCAGTGGCTGCTGTTGTTTATCAGGGCTTTGTGAGTGTGTTACAAAGCAGAAACAATTACATGAGGGAGGCCAGAAGCACGTTATAAAAAAAAAAGAAAAAGAAAAAAACAGTTGTCATAAACACTCTGCATCTTAATGCCGTGTTCCAGCCTTTACGTAAGATTAATTAAAGAGCAGATGTTCTGTCATACCCTGCATTAGGTATGGTTATCTTTGAGATTCCATCTCTTCCATTTGCTGTGTTTTAATTTGCATTATTATGCATTTAGAGCCTGGGGCATGAGTAGTCAAGTGGTAAACATCAGATATACTGAAGTATATTTTCCAAATGCACCTTCACTGTTAGGCCGGCTAATATCATTCCATTCTATTTTAAGGAAGAACCTCTCCCATTTTCTTTTTGTTTTTACATGTTACATGAAAGCAAGACAGATAGAAGAGACAGAAAGACAGAAATGTACTCTATGCATGTGTGCCTTTGTGCACAAAGCAATGTCCACATAAAAGGCTTTGGGTACAGTGAGCCATATGTAGGACATTAATTGTGCATCCTATGTCATACAGCAGAAATTCTTTATCTTACATATGGAAGATGCTTCTGACTAAATCCCCTGGTTATTATATTTTCTCTCTTTTCTCTCAGGTTTTTTTTTATTATTATTATTATTTGAGGTTTGCAGAATAGCTACATGGAGACACTTCTGCTTTTGTAGTTTGGAATCCAAGATGACTCAGAAACTGAATTCTCATTTTCTAAATGCAACTACTGGAAATTGATGTCTGAAAACTTTCAAGCAGTGATCAAAGTCTGATGTGAATTAATTTGTCATCATAACAGAGCACTGCTTACAAGTCATTTCAGGCTGGATCTCGGTAAAGGCAATAGATATCTAGGTTGACAATTTCATTTAAAAGGACTGAAAACCTTACACTTTTCTTTCATTGGTATCTTGATTTAATGAACGTACAAACACATTATCACCATATGCTCTAAATACCAGCCTCGGCACTCATTCTTTGGGAAATAACTTGGAAAGAAGCCAGCAAATGGAGCTTGGAAGACACTTGAAAAGGTTTCAAGACATATTGCTGCAACTTGGGGACGCAAATCCACTGGTGATTAATTAGTCAACAATTTAATTTGAATAGCAATGTCAATAAATAGCCAATAAATACTTAATTGCTGTTCAACGACAGAGTTCATGTTAAGCATAACGAAGTTCAATTTTAGAAGCGACTGAATTGCCCAATGTCGATAAAACATTAATCTCTGCAGTAGATCATAAATATTGATGAAAACGTTAGAATGATCTTCATTATGAAATGATTAGATAAGGTGTTACCATAAACAAGGCTACAAGATTTAGTTGTTGGAACCCTGTTTCCTGTGCCCAGAAGTGCGCAGCAATGCATAATTACCCCTCTTTTCATCTTAGCTTCACGGAACGTACTTCTGTTTATGGTGCTGCCTGGCTGAAAATGTCCCATTGTAGATTATTATTATGGTACCTATTTGTGCAAAATGACTCATCAGTCCAGACCTCTACTGCTGGATTTTGCTAACAAAGTGCTTTTAAGCTCTAGCAGTTCTTGCTTTTTTTAGTCACTTTTTCTTCCACAGCAGGAAACTCACCGAGCTTGAAATAAGGAAAGTGCTGACAATGATGTCAGAACTTCAACCTGGGCCCCTAGGACAAGGAAGTCAAATAGTCAAGTGAGATGGGGTTTCATTTCCAAAGAACTGTTATTCTCTAGCTGATACAAAAATGACTGTGTCTTTTCAGATTCACCTACATTCTGGGCTTTTATGCTACCTGTTTCTTTTCAAGAGATCCTAGCTTTCTGCTAAGCATGTGGTTCTGATTTCAGATCAACAGCTCTCAGTAACAGTTTGTTTTACTGTTTGTCATACTAAATGCTAACACCCATGTTGTGTATGTTGAGTAACTTTAGGGGAATGGTGGTGGAACATGAAGGGCTTTATTTCTCGATCAGTACAATTTTTAAAAAGCCATTACCGCCTGATGGCTATTTCGCACTCTGGTTGAAAAGAACTTAGAGTGTTAACAGAAGAGTGATTAGCCTGCTGGAGTCTGGGGTCGCTCCACAGAGTCCGCATACAGCTGCAAATCACAGGTTCTGCGTGATGAACCAGATGGACAGGCAGGCGTTCCTCCCTGCCATCCTCCACTCCCCCACCACCACCATGACCACCAAGACGTGGTTGCTCCCCAGACTGCTCTAGGCACTCTGCCTGGGACTCTGGCAGACCTGTATGCATTAGGGATGGGCGAACAGAATGCTGTTCGGATGTTTGGACATTCGGTTGTTCAGCTCGAAACCCGAGTTTGGGTTCGGCTGTTCGGTTTGGCAGAGCTCGTTTCATTCGAACTCGGCCGAACATTAAAAAAAGTGCTATCAGTATCAAAACCTAATTTTTTTTCTAATATCGGTATTTTTGGCCCTCAAACCACCCCTGGTGTCCACCCCTGGTGCCAGGAAGTCTGCTCCTCAGCTGTCTCCCCCTTCCAGCCATGTTTTTCCCACCCCCAAACTCATCCAAACTTTTCCAAACTGTTCAGAAGTTCGAGCATTCGGTTCGGAAGTTCGGTTCGGTCATCCGAACAGACTGAGTTCAGGCTGAACTCCCAATATCCGAACCGCATTCGCCCATCCCTAGTATGCATGTGGAGAATATGTGCACCTTAACAGACTGGAGGCGACCATGTTGGGTGCACATTCACCTGCATCAGCCAGCATTTGCCAGCACAGCAGGCTCCACAGTCACCTGGATGCCACTGTGAGTGGGGGCTATGGGCCAGGCGGTGCATATGTTTGAACATCTGGCACCCACCTAATAGGCAGGTGGCCACCCATCCCAAGGGGGCTAATCTGGGCTACTGTCTCATCTGTTTGCACCCTTAGTCAGGGACCTTTGTTCACTGTATTTTCCTCAGTCCAAAGCAGCATCACAACTGGCACCATCGTTGGCCAACTCAACAGAGAAGCTGGCATAATACCTGGGCTATATCCTCACTTCCAGATGTGGATCTTCTCAATGTTTGGGGAGCATTAAAATCTTAGGGCTGGAAGAGACCTCAGAAATCATCAAGTTCAACCTCCTGACGGAGGCAGGATTAAGAAGATCTAAACCATCTCTGCCAAGGAGATTCCACAACGTCCCTTAGCAACTTGTTCCAGAAATCAGAGGGTAAGATATGCAGACATTTAATTACATGAACATTAGGGAGTACACACTTTATGGAAATCACATTGTGCAGAGATAGTGCATCCTCGGACACAAGCTAGATAAATGCAACCCGAGACCAAAAATCTGCCGTCTCTTAAGCTAAAGGCTGAAGACTTGCCCCTGGACCACAGCTATCATAGTACACAATATGTTGACCCCTGCATTACACAGGTATATGAAAGTAGAGTAAGCATCTTGCAGATTGCATTTTTATTGTATTTTGAAACACGCTAACCACACAAATATGACCCCAAACAACAACCAGCCACTTGGTACACTCGAGGTCACAGAATTGCCATTGTACTCCCATGGTATGCTTACACTATAGAGAAATAGCACACAACGTTCTATGACTATCACCTGTACTAAATTCATTTGAAAAGGAACCTTTTGAGAGAAGGAAAGTCTTTTAACAGTCAGTCAGGCATATGGTTATTCTTGCAAACCATGCTTCCCTTTTAATTCTAGACAATGAACACATCATAGATGAGTGAATTAAACTGATGGTGTTACTAAGATGTTCCAGCAATCTAGTTATGACATTAGATACACTAGTAAAGAACGTGTCATAGCATTTATGGACAAAATATAAGCCAGTTTGTCTTAAAATCTTTTTTGATTCAAGAGATCCCAAAAGCCAAACAAAAATGGGTCAAAGCAGCACTTGGATGGGGGAATGAGAAGACAAATTGTTCTTCTCTTTCTCATTAACCTAAGCAGTAATTCTTCAGACCTGACCGAAAAGCTTGTACGTGTATACAAAGGAGATGGTTTGAGGCAGCCACTCTTGCCCTTTTTAGGAATAGCCAACCCTACTTGTGGCTTAACAAGAAGAACGTATCAACCACCCAGGCAGGTTTATCTTAAGGGACATTTTATTATGTGCCAAAAACTGACTAATATTTAGAGCTTGTGGGATGACAGCTCAGGCAAGGAACTGACAAATGCTCATCCTCACAGAGGGTATGTTTTATGGGGTAATGCTAAGATAGAGCGTGGCTGAATAGGTAAATGATGGCCACATTTCTCACTGTCTTGGACTCGTACAAATGATGTCAGTGCACAAGAATCATTCACGCACTTTAGACTTCCACCAGGGCAAAGCTATATCAAATCAATGTTTCAAAGACAATGTATTTGTGGTTCTTATTGCGTAGTCTCTCTGTCTAGAAGTGGACTAAGAAGGCATGCTTTCTGCCTCCTCCGATCACTTCATGAAGCTTTGAAGGAGCTTGTCTAACATCAGGGTCTTGATCCTGCTACCATTCAAGTCAATGAAAACATTTTTTACTTTAATGGTGTAGGCCGAAGGCCCAGCCACACAAGAAGCTAGATCTTAGCATGCATCTGTATCTGGTTATTTACTAGTTCAAGCATTCTACTTAACGTTATGACACTATTCCTTTCACAAACCGATGGTATCTTTCATTTCATTGTCAACTAGCTTTGTACGGCAGGTAGTTTCTCCCCCATACCATAAGCTCCCAAATAAATTAACCAACAGTGATTTTAAGCTAGTGGTTTTTACTATTTTGATCATATTCTTTGCATTACGCTTTTTGGAATAAGATGTCAAAATTATTATTTTCTACTTGTATTACAGCAGTACTTAGAGGGACCAGCTGAGAAAGTGAGGGTGGGAAGGTGAATAGAGAACTACTATTTACACTCTTTCACAAAATGAAAGAACTAGGGGGCCTCTCAATGAAATGATTAGGTAGCAGACGGAAAAACAAAAAGTACCTTTTCACACAACGCACAACTGGTGAAACTCATTATCATGTTGCAAAGGTCACAAATATAGTTATTACTGTTTTTTATATTTGGTATTCATTTTATTCCTTTTTATTTATCAGAGTTATAGTTTCGTTCTCTCCCCTCCTGTCCCCAGCATTTCTTCATATTTGTTTACTTTATGTTATTTAGCTATTTATTTTCATGTTTTAATAACCTGACCTCTCCGGCCTACGGCAACCCAGAGCAGTGTACAATAAAAATCAAACAATACCCATCCCCCACCACCAAAAGTCTGGTGGAATAGCCAAGTCTTACACTGTCACCT
The DNA here is from genome assembly GCA_003113815.1 of Sphenodon punctatus. NCBI lineage: Eukaryota > Metazoa > Chordata > Lepidosauria > Sphenodontia > Sphenodontidae > Sphenodon > Sphenodon punctatus. The sequence goes on along the minus strand of QEPC01011796.1, from coordinate 7,547,847 downwards.
GAAGGAGAGGAGATCTAGTGCCAACTGGGCCTCCGCTGGGAAGAAGTTCCACAAACAGGGAGCCACAGCCGAGAATGCCCTCTCCAACATGCCCCACCCCCCAAATGCGGGGGACCTCCAAAAGGGAGCCCCTAGCTGATCACAGAAGCCTCTCCAGGACCCCGGGGGTGAGGCAGTCCCACAGATAAGTGAAGCCCAGAGCATGTAAGGCTTCATAGTTCAGCACCAACACTGTGAATTGAGCCCAGAAGGTTATAGGCAGCCAGTGCAGCAAACAGAGCACCAGTGTAATGTGCTCCCAGCAGCCTGTCCCAATCAGGAGATGGGCCGCCACATTCTGCACCAGCTGCGACCTCCAAACCGTCACCAGGTGTAGCCCCACATAGAGCGCGTTACAGTAATGAAGCCTAGAGATGACAAAGGCATGGATGATCGTGGCAAGGTCATAGTTTGATATATACGATGGGAGCCACCGCACTAGATGTAACTGGTGGAATGCGTTCCTCACCACTAGGCATGGGCGAACAGATCGCGGTTCGTGTTCGGCCGTTCGGTTCGGCCGCGATCGGTTCGTGTGTTCGCGTTCGGCCGTTCGGTTCGGCCGCGTTCGGTTCGTGTGTTCGTGTTCGGTCGTTCAGTCGTACCTCGCGTTCGTGTTCGCCCGTTCGGTTCGGCCGTTCGTGT
>QEPC01011796.1:7523747-7546163 GCA_003113815.1 Sphenodon punctatus | reverse complement strand
TCCAGTGACCTGACAGAAGACCATGTTTTAGCCACCCGAACACAACCGAACGCGATTCGAATTGAACGAACTGTTCGGCCATTTCGTAGTTCGGTGTTCGGTTCCGTTCAGTGTGTTCGGCCATTTCGTAGTTCGGTGTTCGGTTCGGTTCGGTGTGTTCGCCATTTCGGTGTTCGGTCCGTTCGGTGCATTCGTGTTCGTGTTCGGTTGTCCGAACAGGCCGAGTTCGGGCCGAACACCGAACTACCGAACCGCGTTCGCCCATCCCTACTCACCACAGCTGCCACCTGTACATCCAGGTGGAGCTTCAAGTTAAGGAGCATGCCCAGACTGAGAACCTGAGGGACCAAGGTAGGGCACACCCCGTCCAACATCACCTCCGTCTTGTCGGCCCTCCCCATCATCACCACCTCTGTCTTGTCGGGATTCAACCTCAGGCAGCTCGCCCTCATCCAGTCCCCCACAGCTGTCAAACACCGGGTGAAGCCTTACACGGTCTGGGCCCCTTATCTGCAGGACCACCTCACCCCCTGGGTCTGCCGGGTCTGGGCCTGCTGAAAACAAGAGGTAGAGCTGGGTGTCATCAATTGTATTTAACAATGCAACTGAAATTGACACATTATTAACAGGTATAAGGCTAAGTCAAATAGCCGCAGAAAACAGACTTCAATTGCTTATGCTCTAGACAAAGGTCTAGGCATGAAAGTAACCCATGAAACTAGGAGTTCCACACTCCCTGGTGCTGTGGAATTTTCTACTGCTGGGGCCAAGAGTCCATTTCCAACCTAACTATGCACTGGCCCTAAAGGCATGACCTGTTGAAGTTAATACAAAGATTCCACCAACTCCCCTTCCTGCTTCCATTGACTTCAAAAAAAGTCAGATCAAGTCCAAAAGGAAAAAAAAGGGAACAGGAAACACAAGGACAAATGATACTAGGTAATTACCTCTGGTAGGCTTCTCAGTAATTTTTTTTGTTAGTGTTTTGTCCCACCAGCTTTTAGAAGTCCAAGCAATGGGGTTTCTCCACCAATTCCTCAAGAAGCTACTACACAGCCCACTGCATTTCATGGTCAAGAAGCAAAAAAATAGTCGCCCCACCCCCCCTCCCTTTGTTACTCTTGCACACCCAGTTCTCACTCAGTGGCACTCTTTGATACCAAAACACGTCTCTAATCTGGATGTAAAAATGTCTCAGAGGAGACCACATATGGGATAATGAACTGTATCGAAAAACAGTGATGTTCAATATTGCACGTCACATTTTAACAAGAACATTTCCTTAATCAACTGTTAGTTTGAAGAGATTGCAGTTGTTGTATCCCCCCTTCCACCCCACACACCTGTGCACATGATCATGTCTATCTTGGCAAGTTCTGAGGAAAAGCTAGTGTAGGCCCCTAAAATGTAAGGTGCCTTTAAGATGTAAAGGGACAGGCCGTCGGGAGCACATAACACCTATGCGACGGACTCTGCACTGATTGCCAATAGCGTGCCAAGCCAAGTTCAAGGTGTTGGTATTGCTCTATAAGGCCCTTAACGGTCTTGGCCCCTCATACCTCAGGGACCGCCTCGCCGTCCGTGCCCCAGAGTGGCTCCTTCAGTCTGCCGGGGGTGCCTTCCTGGAGGTCCCCCGTATTAAGCGGGGGGCCACAATGGAGAGGGCATTCTTGGTGGCCGGGCCGCGTCTTTGGAATTCTCTCCCGGAGGAAGCTCACCTGGCCCCAAGCCTCCTAACATTTTGGTGGGCTTGTAAAACCTGGCTGTTCGCCCAGGCCTTTGGGGAGGGTGGGTTAGGGTTTTTATTCTCCCTGACCTTATTTTTTATTTTTCTTTATCCCTGGATGTTTTAATTGTGATGTTTTTATGAAAGAAATAGTTTTATCAATTTTAAGTGTACGTCACCCCAGGATGCCATAGGCATACGGTGCGACTCATAAATATAACAAAATAAATAAATAAATAAATGACACCAAATGACCTGAGGGCTGGAGCACGCTCAGAGAGGTATTGCTGTTTGAGCATCAAGAGGGAGATCACTCTCAGGCCTATATTGAGAACCCCAGAGCGTGAGTGGATAAATTGCTGTGGAAGGCTGCTTTGCTAACCCACTCATGGGACATATAAATAGCCTGGGTGGAGACCTAGCTGTGCCTGGGACTAAAGCTGAGGGAAGTCTCTTTAGGAAGGCCAGTGAGCCAGGAGAGCTTCTGGTGGGACACTCTGGACAGTTCTCTGAAGTCTTTTTGGATGCCAATGAACTCCATGTTACCAGACACTGACAACTTCCAGCGCACCTGACAACTTCCAGCACACCTGGTGCAAGCTGCAAGGACTCTGGTTTGAACTTGAGGGTTGGGAGGTGTTGGTGGCATTTTCTTCTGTTGTTATTTTCATGTTAGTTTTAAAGTTGTAATAGATTAAATAGACTGTTTTATCTGATAGAAGGTCTGAAAAGTTGTTTCCTGGTTGCCCTAATTGCAGAAATTTCTATTTATAGGGCTCATCCAGGTGGAAGCATCACCAGGGTATATTATAATTATTAAGCCATGCAGTAGCCTCCCCTCAAATTCCTCAACACAACTGGGACTCCCAGGACTCCTGTCCCTGTAAAACGAGTGCCACTTTTGAAAAGGTGTTACACTGGTTTGAAGCTGCTTGATGTTTCTCATGGCAGTGGCTACCCTGCTTATGAAATACTGCCTTTGTTTATGGGACATGACAACAGTAGATTGCTCTACCGGATACCAGAGTTCACCAAATAAACCATGTTGAGTGACACAGAGATAATATATCAGTTAAGCACATGAAGGGATATAAATATTTGATGCAGCACAGAATAACCATCCATTTCTAAAGACATACCCTGGTACGTCACATTGCACTTGTGAAAGCTCATATAATGACTATGCAGAGTTAGGCTGAATTTAAGGGGCTAAGGAAGTCATAAATCTGATACGTCTCAAGTAAGAGGAAGAATAAGGAAATGGTGGGTCCATTTCTCAGTAAAAATAGCAAAATGTTAGGAGGAGATGCCCTGGGGAAGCTACCACATCCAAGAAGGGGAGTTGAACTAGATGATCCTTGAGGTACCTTCCAATAGGGGTGTGCATGTCGTTTTTGTTATTACAATAACAGTTACAAAAATGGTCATTTTCATTATCATTATTGCAATAATGAAAATAATAAATAATAACGAAAATAGAAACAAAAACGACATTTGTTTTTGAAATAAAGGGAAAACACTGAAAAATGTATTTCTGGCTATAACTTTTTTGTTTCTTATTTGATTGTGATAATATTTGGGATGCTTGTGCCCCCAATAGAGGGTGTTATGTGAACTGAATTTTGAAATGATTTGATAAAGGGAACCGATTTCAGAAGCAATTGAATGTTGTGATTTTAAGAAAAGCACCATACACATTCATGACTACACCTTCTTTATATTCCATCCAATTTGTATGAAACCTGTGAAGAGCATGTCCCTGCACAAGCTTAACACACCTGCCAATTCTCAGACAGATTGAATAAAGGGTCCTGATGGTATAAGACATTAACTTGAAGATACTTTTCCAGCTGTAACTTTATATTCCATCCTGTGGAATATAAATGGCAGGAATATATCACATACCTCCCCTGTCATTTCTGCCAAACTACAGGAAAATTTGATAATGGGTACTAATTTTATAAGCAATTGAAGTTGTCCCCTTGAAGACCATGATTCAGATAAACAGCAGCACATGCAGTGCCAGTCAGAGGCAGGCACCTGGCATGGCAGGGGAAGGAGTCTGTAGGAGGGAGGATGTGGAACCACCCAAAAGACTGACAGACACATCTACTGGCCAATTACTGCATGCTTCCAGCTTTACAGGACCAATCGGTAGTGGCTTCAAGGCGGGCATAGGGGGCCGCCCTCAGGAGGGCATAGAAGGGATGTAACTTGTAGGGATGGATGAACGTGGTTCGGAAGTTCGGAGTTCGGCCCAAACTCGGCCTGTTCGGACGACCGAACCGAACTGAACTTCCGAACATGAACTGGCCGAACTGAACTCATTCCGAATGTCGAAATGACTGAACAGTTCAGTCAGTTCTGATCGCGTTCAGGTGGCAAAAAAAGTTTCACTGTAAGGTCAAATGTGACAGGGAGGGGTAGTACTAGTCACTGAGGAGCAGACTTCCAGGCACCAGGGGTGGAGAGGCTTGCAATAAATTTAAAAAACCCATATAAAAACAAAAAAACCAAATAAAAAACAAAAGAAAACCATATAAAACCCAATAAAAAGCCAAAAAAAATTATAAAAAACAAAAAACCCACCCATAACATTTCCCGAGCAGCCGAACCGAACGGCCGAATGGCCAAACCGAATGGCCAAACCTGAACCCGGCGAACTAACCAAACTGCCGAACCAAACGCAGCCAAACCGAACGGCTGAACCAAACGGACAAATGGAACGCAGCCAAACCGAACAGCCGAACCCGAACCGCGATCTGTTCACCCATTCCTAATAACTTGGACTTTGGAGATAGCATCCCAGCAATCAGGAGACATGGTTTACACATCCAGGATGGCCAATTATCATCACAATGACATCCTGCAGCACTGTGACAGAGAACATTAGAGAATCTCTATTGGCTCTTTCCTAAACAGATGCTTCCGACTTCCGAGTAACAAGTGGGGGAGAGATGTTGGGATGGTCACAGCACAGAATGAGGATATTTGGTTGACATTTCTGCTGACCAATTAGCATCACAAACTGATCTTATACCACAGTGACACGTAAGAGAATCCCTGGCATAGGCTCATTCTCTGCATATGCTGTGCAGGCATAGAAAATTGGGAGCCTTTATCACATCTTTCTGATATTTTCCAGAGATTATCATAAAAGTGTGATATAGATCCCTGCCAAATTTCATGTACACTGGTTGGACTACAAAGATGGTAAAGTCAGACATACATTTATAAGTTAATTGCTTATACCACCAGGACCCTTTATCCAATCCTTCTGAAAGTTGTCAGAGATAGTAAATATGGGAAGGAGTATAAACCTACCAAGGTTAATCTACATTAAATGTGAGGCAAAGAAGTTACACCTAAGAATGCATATAAAGATCTTTGCAAAATAAATTAATTCAACTGCTTCTAAAATTGGATCCCTTTATCCAATCTTTTTGGAATTTGGTACACATAATGCCTTCCATTGGAGGTATAATCACTCAATTTGTCAGCCAAATATAGTGAAAAACAAAAAGGCTACAACCAAAAATGTGTTTTTCATTAAAACCAATGGAAAACGAAAACAAAAGCAAAACTGAAAAGGACAATTTGATACATATGAAAACGAAAATGACAGATTTAAATAATGAAAACAAAAAAACCAAAACAACATAGGTCCCGGTGCACACCTCTACCTTCCAACTCTTATGATTCTATTTTGTTGTATTTAAACTTGTTGTAATAGTCATTCACCACCAGTCAAGCTGGGTCATGGGGACTGACTGCCAAAAGATGGAAGTGAACAGCAGGATAGTGATCACATCATTATGAATTATTATACCATTCTCTGAAGTAACTGAAGCTGACAACGGTCAGAATGCTGGACTAGATGGACCACAGGTCTGACTCAGTATGGCAGCTTTAACATTTTTATGCAAAGCAGGAACCTGAGCTGGCAACATTATCAGATTTTCTTTGCTCAAGTAAAAATTCGATAGAACATATAGAGCAGAGGGAATCATCTCATAGAAGTTTAGGGCTAGAAGGTTCCTTTTTAGAGCTGAAACAAATAGCAGATTTTATATTCATAAATATTATTCACGTTTAATTTATTTTTACCCCACCCTTCTCTGAAGACTCAGGGTGGCTGTTTTCAGATAGCCCTCTAAATATCCAAACGATATCCACAACTAAATGGATATTCACGTATCTGCTTCCTTGAATATTCAAGTTTGGTTACTTTGTTTATTTGAGTCGGTTATTTTGTTATTTCTGTTACTTCATTTCACCTATCGTACAAGCACAACAGTATTAATAGTGCCATGATAACAGAATGACTAACCCAAGTAGCCAAAACAACCAAAAAGGATATCCAACAAAGCAGAAACGAATACATATTTGTATCTACTTTGTTGGACCCAAACTGAAGTGGGCAAATTTGTTGGATATTGTATTTGCCATGAATATCCATTTAAGCTCTTCTTCACAGTCATATCTTACATCCCCCTTTCTCTAAGCAATAACAATTCTATCTAGATCATTCCTTAGAGGTGTTTATCTAGCCTGATTTTAAAGAGTTCCAGTGATGGGGACTCCACAACCTACCTTGCTAATCTGTTCCGCTGACTAACTGCCTGCATAGTTATAAAATTATTTTTAATATTTAGCAACAATTTTTCTCATTCAATTTAAGCCCATTATCTCTACTTCCATCCTTAGGCCCTTTTGAAATGGATGACCCCTCCAACCCCACCCCTGTGCGGGTGGGAGGGCGTCCATTTGAACGCCACAGCTGGTGGGTGGGGGTGCGTGCATGCTCCCCCATTCCACCCACTTCCACCCATCACCCACACACGGAGCAATGGGCAATAATGCCAGATGCTCTGTACGTGGAGGTGGGTGGGGTCCATGGGAATTCACCCCCACACACTGTGCCACCCCCCCCACGCCCGTCTGAAAAGGGCCTTAGTGGCTACAGTGAACAACTGGATACCATCTTATTTATAGCTGTATTTTCTGGTCTTCTGCAGATATATGTCCATTCCTAAAAAATGTAAAGTGTAACATTTGCACTTATTTAGAAATTTCTAATAGATTTATGTTTAATTTTCCAAGACCTGTGTAAAATATATTTCAGTGTTAGACAATGCACCTGAATCACATGTGAATATGCAAAAAGATTATTTATATGTCAATCTTATGCAACCATACTGTTGTGGTTATTTGCTTACCCAATGTCTTGGTGCTTACCCAATGTTTGGAGGCTGCTGGGGATTAGATGAGGGCGAGCCGACTGAAGTTGAATTCTAACAAGACAGAGGTGATGATGGTGGGGAGGGAAGTGGATGTGGTGGATTCCATCATTGATGGGATCCACCCTCTGCTGGTATCCCAGGTCCGTAGTCTGGGCGTACTCCTCAATCCGCAGCTCCGCCTGGATTCCCAGGTGGGGACTGTGACAAGGAATGCCTTTTGCCAATTACATCTGATGCGACAGTTTTGGCAGTACGTTTCAGATAGTGACCTGGCCACCATCATCCATGCTTTCATTACCTCAAGGTTGTACTATTGCAACGCGTTCTACGTGGGGCTACCTATGGCGATGGTCCAGAGACTGCAGCTAGTGCAGAATGAAGTGGCCCGTCTCCTTACAGGGACAGGTCACTGTGAGCACATTACACCAGTGATCCGGGCCCTGCACTGACTGCCTATAGACTTCCAGGCCCGATTCAAGGTATTGGTTTTGACCTATAAAGCCCTATATGGCCTTGACCCAACTTACCTGCAGGACCGTCTCATTCTCCACACTCTGGAGCAGCCTCTGAGGTCCGCTGGGAACGCCCTTATCAAGGTCCCCTGTGTGGCCTGGGGGGCCACTATGAAGAGGGCGTTCTCAGTGGCCACACCTAGGCTGTGAAACACCCTCACAGTGGAGGCCTGGGCGGCCCCGGATCGCCCTTCCTTCCATTGTATGTGTAAAACCTGGCTGTTCCACATGGCTTTTGGTGAGGGAGATGGGGTGTAGGGTCAGATGGGTGGTTGGGGGGGTTGGTTCTGTGTCTTCTCTTTTTATTGTATTGTTTTTTACTGATTTTATGTGTTTTAACATTGTAAGCCACCCCAGGCTGCTTGGAGCAGGAGGGGCAGGGTAGCAAAAGATTTTATAAATAAATAAAAATTTAAAAATTTGTATTTACATGGCTGTCCATGTAAAGCTATGATCTCATCTGTATATCTATCAAAGAATAAAGGAGGAAATCTACTCCCAACAACTATTGGTTACAAAAAGTATTTCCACCAGTTTTACAATTAACGATCTTAGCAGTCTTCATTACAGTCTTGAATAGTCTTTTATACCATACAATTAGTTATTTTATTCTATAGAACACAATACATTACACACATGGGATTATCATATTAAATGAAGTTTCATAATTCTGAAGTCAGAACTGGGCCTTTACATGTGAAAATTTACATGCTGAGTTTCATGGTTTCTCCATATTTTATTAGCAGATATGTCACTCGTCTATTCCACCAAGATTTAAGCAAAGATCAAAACTAACAGGTGCCTGCCTCGTAACAGCAAAACAAGAGAACCCAAAAGCAGACCTAGATAACCAAGAAAAGAATGAAATGCTCTAGAATTTTTTTAAGTTATTACTTTTAAATATAGAAATCAGCTTGGAAGGATGAAAAAAGGCATCCATGAAATGCGCCATAGAGTACAAGATGTTCCTTAAGAATTTCTCTGCCAAGCCTTTGTGAAAATACCCTCATCATTGGCCAAACATGATGGGTTAGAAGTATTCTGCTGGTGTAAATAATCTCCTTTTCATTTGAACAATGCTGATTTATACCAGTTGAGAATCTGGCCCTATGTTTTCCAAGGATCTTCCAAAAGCACAAACTTTTGTTGTTGTTCTCTCTTCAAACCATTTTTGCGGAAATGAAGAGCATCTTCTAGGCATTTTGCCATCATACAATGGCACATGTCCACCTAGCAAAAATGCATGATGTTGTCTTAGCATTAGAGTCGCAAGTTTTTGTCATAAAAAACTGTTTGAAAGTGGAAATTGCAACATTTAGATCATTCTCTGTTTTGCAAATACAGACATCTCAGTTATGTATATGAACAATCACAAAGCAGAAATTGCTTTGTGATTGTTCATATACATACAATGTATATGTATATACTCCTAACCCCACCATTTATATGACCAAACTTTGGCAAATAGGCTATTCCCACAGCAATTTCTTCTGGGAGTGAAAGCCCAGAACCAAAACCTGAACCCAGATAATTTTATAGCAGACTAACAGAGCACTACACAAGTACCAGTACTAGACAATGGGCATTTTTTACACACGTTAAAATGTTCCTGATTTTTCAATCTTCTGGGTTTACAGGTCCACAAGTAAGTTCTGGATGCATTCTTCACACACTCACTGCCCTGAGGCAGTTTCTGGATGCATTCTTCATTCAAACACTGCCCTGAGGCAGCCTAAAGTAACCGCAGCTGTAGAAGTGACAGGCTGCCATGGAAACCGAGTTACCACAGCTGCCTGGAGCAAAACAGTTTACCAGGAGAACTTTTTACATACAAAGGTTCTGGGAGAAGTTCTACGCAGAAGTTCAAAGAGCCGGATGTTTAAGATCTGGGTGAGTGATTTAGACACCCAGAAAGTTCAGGATGTAACAGCAAACATGCAGGAGAAATGTGTGTCTAAAAACACCCAATATGTCCTAAAAACTACATCCAAAATTTTAAGAACTTGCAACTCACCCCAAGGGGCATTCTGTCTTGACCTAGGGTTGTTCTCAGACTCAGGGCCTCATGTCTAAGACACTTAAGAGTACCCTGTTATTAGAGGTGGGACCCCAGGCCAATACCGGATACCGGATTTACCGGATTCCGGTTTCCAAAAAAACCCGGATTCCCGGATTCCGGGTGGCGGTGGCAGCGGCGGTCCGGCCGGGGAAGTTCCCTGGAAGGCCTACAGCGTCTCTGAAGCAGGCAGCCACAGCCGGCGCTGAAGCCTCCGGACCGCCGCCGCCGCTGCCACCCGGAGCTGAACTGAAGGTAGGATCCTGGGGGAACTTGTACAGTAGGGTGATCCCTGGGGGGGGAGGTGTTTAAACCCCCCCCCCCAGGGATCAGGTCTAATGCTTACCGGCTGCTGCTGGGACGCCACGGCCGCGGGTGCTGGAGGGGGGCTCTGGGTTGAACTTGCGGAGGGGAATTTTTTAAAAAAAATCCAGGCTGGGCAGGGTGGGTGAGGGGTGTCCCCCCTTCCACCTGCGCAGCCTGGACGCGGGGAGGTTTTTGGTGGGGTTTTTTTACATTGCGGCCATTCACTTAAATGGCCGCAATGTAAAAAAAAATCCGGTACCGGGAATCCAGTAACCGGACCGGATATACCGGGTTGAATCCGATAATGCCGGTACGCCCAGTACCGGTATTATCGGATACCGGATATACCGGTAGGCCCAACCCTACCTGTTATACTGTGTAAAGGCCATAAAGCCAAATATCATCTTCTAGCAACCCCGCCAGCCCATCAAAAAAAGAAAAACTGTTGCCACTTTTTAGACGATCTGATTTGCAGTTTGGATGCAGTCATTCATATCTTTTAGAGTCATAGGGCCAGAAGGGACCTCAAGGGTCATCTAGTTCAGCCCCCTGCTCCAGTATAGGATTCTCCATATCTAAACTGCCCCAAGAGAAGAATCCACCAGCAGAGAAACAAAGTCTAGAATAAAAGATCTTCCACAAACAGAGATCTGGAGTGACCAGAGCATACCAATACCTGAAATAACAGCCGTAAATCACAGGAAAATATAATCAAATAAAAAACAAGTGTCCAAGACACACGTCTCTGCATAACAATACTCAACTACTCACCAAAAATGTTTGTACACAATAACTAAAATCTTCACTCTTTTGTGAGGAGTGGTCTGAGAGCTGTTGCACCATTGTATGAGGAAGAAGACATTATGAAAAATACTATGAACAACAGACCAATTAATAGACACCTTCATACTGTTCTGAGGCAGCAGTACCTTGCCTGTATGGAATCACAACTTTACTTGTTCTGCAGTTACGAGCATTACTACTGTGCAGGGACCTATGTTCACAGTGTTTTCCTGATCGGTGCTAATGGGGGAAATACAGTGAACAGGGATTCCTGACTATACATTAATACACCAGGATGCAGTGGCTGAATTCTTTGGACCACACAACTGTCAGCATGAAAAATTTCCCATGGACCATCAGGCACCCACTATAGATAGTTATGCCTGTAACATGATCATTATGGAGTGATTGGAGATGCACAAGGCATAGAGATTCATTCCCATTTGATGCTGGGGCTATCTCACAGGGATGAAGAATATAACTGCAGAGCACATGTGCTGGCCACAAAGAAGATTAATGTAGCACATGAACATTACACGTCATCCCCAAGCCTTCCTTTTTCACCATCCCAGGAACCAGCAGTGACTGACTGAAGCCCAATTTGCTGTTCACTTTTCTGAAATCTAGCTGTGAACTAATTTCTCTACATAAATTAGTACTGACCTCTACATAGCAGCCTTCTAGCGGCTGTGTTGAAACCAACAAGCATAGCACACACTAACGGTCTGCCATTAAATTCAACAGCATAACTCCCATTGACTTTAATAGTGGGGAACTGTCCTGTGAGCTGCTGTGATGCATGTTTTAGGATGCAATTGTCAGTGACAAGCTACAGAGTAACGGGTGTTTTTAAACAAAAAAGGCTTGAGGTGGGGGCTTGGTCACCAAGTGGTATAGCTGCAGAACGCCCACACACATGGAGTGGGGAGAGGTTCAAACTGGCGGCTTCCTGGGTGGGCATCGCGACCATGCAGGAAACATTCATGTACTCGTGCCGGTTTTGCAAACAATTCATATGGCCCTGCAAAATCCCCACCCCAATCCTTGCCCAACTACCTAACCTCTGCCATGACACACAGACCTGGACACAAGGGAAATTCCTGTAGCAACTAGTAACCCCTTCCGACCAAAGATCACAGGAGCTGGTGAAGCTGCTGGTAGTCCCAGCCGACAACGGAAGCGCATTTGCTGGATTTTGCTCGCCTGTAGGGGGGGTACATTTCATATTCATTATTATAACAAATTTAGCATTTTCATTATTGTTTTTACAATAAAGATAATGAATTAAATAATTACAAAATAATAACAAAACTTTTGATTTGTGATTTCATTTTTTTTTTTTACTTTGGGACACACATTTTAGGTTGTAGACTTTTTATTTTGCATCTGAATTTAATGAAATGTGGATAGATTGTACCACTTACCCAAGGAAATACCCCTGTCGAAGTTCAGAAGAATTGGATGAAGGGTCCAGATTTTATAAGCATCATGGTGTGTAATGCATTTCTGGCTGTAACAACTTTGTCACTCATCCAATTTGGAAGGGATTTGGACAGATTCCCTCAAAAAAGGAAACATTTGTGCCACAGTTCAGAAAGTTTAGAGATGAGGTCCTAATTCTATAAGCAATTTTCTTTTTGTGGTTTGTGCACACATTTCCAGCTGTAGAATCTTTGTTGTCCATCCAATATGGATGTAATTTGGACTCAGTGTAGCTCTCTTGCAAATGATCATCCCTGACAAATTTCAGAAATATGAATTAATGGGACCCAATTTTATAAGCAATTGATCATTTGTGATTTTAACAGAAGTCATGCAAATACAAGTCCTGAAAATCTTGGAACAAAAACTAAAATTTCAGAACATAAGAGGGACTTCAGGTGGCAAGGCAGAGGGGAGGGGGGAACATCCCAGCAATCAAAAGACATGATTGACACATGCAGGTTGGCCAACTGGCATCCCAAACACACCCAGCAGCACTGTGAAAGAGGACATTAGAGAATTTCTTATTGGCTCTTTCCTAAGCAGATGCTTCCAACTTCCTAGTAACAAGGACAGTGGGTGGGGTGGGCACAGCACAGAATGAGGATACATGGTTGACATTTCTGTTGGCCAGCTGGCATCATGAACCCATCTTGTACCACTGTGACAAACATAAGAGAATCTCTGGAATAGGCTAATTCTCTGGAGAATGGAGATGCTTCCTAGGCTTCCAACTTGCCAGTACCCAATCACTGAAATCAGGGAGCATTTGGGGTGGGAATTGGAGATCAAATATAAGCTACTGCGCCAAGCTGCACAGTCTCCAACACGGCTAGATCTTGTGTGGCTCATAGGCTGGCTCAATGGTCTGTGAGTATGACTGTATGTGCTATAGTCTTCAGCCTCACTGTAAGTGCTCAAAAAAGCAGAACTCTGCATGTACTTTCCCCCACATTTGCTCCCACAGAATTTGGGGTGCCAGTGACTGAAGCCTGTGCTAGTGACTCTGGCACCTGCTCCTCTTCTGCTCTGCCACCGCCTCCTGTCTTCTTCACTCTCTCTGCAAATGCTCCAAAAGCATAAGATTGCATCTAGTAAAACCTCTATAGGTTAAACAGAAGCAACACCTGCAAGTGATCTAAGGAAATTTACAAATTCTATTAAAATCATGAAACTGATATTGCTTATAAAATTTGGACCATTTATCCATCCAATCTTTCTGAAATATGGCAGGGATGATTCCTTGGGTGAGGGGAACAACTTAACCAAAGTCCATCCAAATTGGATGGAAAACAAAGACGCTACACCTGGAAATGTGTGCAGAAACCATGCAATTATTAAATTGCTTATAAAACACCAGGACTCTTTATCCAATTTTCCTGAAAGCTGGCAGGGATGATCCCTTTCAGGAGAAGTACAAATTTCACCCAAATTGCATGGAAAACAAATACTTCATAGCGGCAAATGTGTGCAAAGATTACGAAACATCAATTGCTTGCAGAATCAGGACTCTTTATTCAATGATTATGAAATTCAGCAGGGGCAATCCCTTGGGTAAGTGATACAAGTAGTCCAAATTCAAGCAAATCAGATAAAAGATGAAGAAGTTACAGCTGGAAATCTATTACATAGAAATCAATGGGGAAAAATAATGAAACTTAATAGCGATAACGAATTTATATATAATGAAATACAAAATTAGACAACAACAAAGTAATAAAATTACAAAATACAAATTGGGTCCCTGGTGCACATCCCTACTTGCCTGTCCTTTAAGAGCTCCCAGTATGGCTATGGGCGGGACTGGGGAGGCATCAAGGCCACAGACCTGTTTATTATTTATTATTATAAATATTTCTATCCTGCCCCTCTCACTCAAAGTTGACTCGGGGCGGCTTACAGCCAGTTTAAAATACAACAATAATATATAATACAATAATAATATAAATACAAAAATATAAAATCATCATCATAATAGCATAAAATCCCAATTGTCCATTCAAGAAACCCCCATTAACCCATCCCACCCTCCCTCTCCTCCCAAGGGGATCCAGGCTAAGGAAGATCTCCACCGGGAGGGCATTCCAAAGTGATGGCACAGCCGCCGAGAATGACTTCCTGTCCGTTCAGACCCACCAAAAATGTGGGACTTCTAGGAAGGCGCTCCCAGATGACCATAGCGACTGCCCAGAGATCCAGAGAAGGTGAGGCAATCCTTCAGGTAACCAGGGCCCAGACTATTTAGGGCCTTAAAACCAGTACCTTGAATCAGGCCTGGACGACAATAGGCAGCCAGTGCAGTGCTCAGAGCACTGGTGTAATGTTCTCTCTGTGGCCCGTCCCAGTAAGAAGACGAGGTGCAGCATTCTGCACTAGCTGCAGTCTCCAAACTGTCAGCTGGTTCCCCAGCTGGTGAGAGTGGCGGGCTACCCCCTACGGGTATTGGTCCCCCTGTGAGGGGGGGGGGACGGAGATGGGGTTACTTGGTTGAAGATAAATGGGGCTGTGATTGGGGTTGAGGATGGTTAGGTTTGTCCCTCAGTGAGGGGGGGCGGGTTAGTTGGGGAGGGGAAGAGATGATTGGGGGAGGGGCTCCTTCCCCACCACCCTGATGGAGAACTAGTCAGGGGGAGCCAGAACTAGTCAGGGGGAGCCAGGGGGCTGGCAATGGCCCACCTGGGGGGTGGAAAGTAGCGGCGGCAATTGGGGTCATCATGGGGAGGGGGATCCATAGCCCAGGGGGAAGAGAATTTCATCAAAAGCAAGGGGACCAGTGGTTAGTGCCAGTCCCCTCTTTGACCCCCCTGGGATCAAGTAACCAGATGGACATGGTCTCAGGTGACCCTGGCCTGTTGCTGGTGCTGCTTAATGCAAGATCAGTGGCAAATAATTCTTCAATCATCCATGATGCCATCCTGGATTGGGCTGCTGATCTCATGTGTGTGACAGAGACCTGGCTGGATGAGTTGTCGGGGTCAATTTTGACTGATTTCATTCCAGATGGGTACTCCATCCAGCACCAGACTAGGCCAGAGGGTCAGGAGGAGTAGCTATTATTTTTAGGGATGGTTTGGTTGCTCAGAGGTTTTTGGTGCAGACCGAGTCTAGGATACAGGCTCTTCATCTTGTGTTCGATTTAGCAGGAGATGGACCAGAGGGTCTGGCTAGGGACAGAATTGGAGTTCTGCTGATGTACCAAGCACCCCACTGCATAGCAGCATCTTGACTGCTCTAGCTGCTCTGGTCTCAGACCTGATCTTGAGGTTTCCTAAGGTTATTGTCTTGGGGGGACTTCAATACACCTCCGCCGGGAGATGGATGCGGGATGTTCGACATTTCTCATCCTGCTCGATCTCTCGGCCGCTTTTGACACCGTGGACCATGGGCTGCTGTTGAGACGACTGCGTGACCGGGGGGGTCTGGACGGGACTGTTCTTGAATGGTTCCGTTCATTCCTCTCGGGGAGGAGCCAGCGGGTGGTGTTGGGGGAGGAAACATCGAGCCCCCGCGCCTTACCGTGTGGCGTTCCGCAGGGATCGATCTTGTCTCCATTATTATTTAACATCTATATGCAGCCCTTGGGGGAGGTCGTGAGAGGGTTCGGGGTGCGATGTCACCAGTATGCTGATGATACTCAGCTGTACCTCTCGTTTTCTACTGACCCAGACCCTGCTGTCTCGGTGCTATCCCAATGTTTGGAGGCCGTGGCGGATTGGATGCGGCGGAGCAGACTGAAGCTCAACCCAGATAAGACGGAGGTGATGGTGGTGGGGAGGGCGAAGGGGGTGGTGGCCCCCCTGATTGGGGGGGTTTGCCCCCCTGTAGCTCAGCAGGTCCGGAGTCTGGGGGTCATATTGGACGCAGACCTGCGGCTGGAGCGGCAGGTGGAGGCAGTCGCTAAGGCTGCCTTCCGCCAGCTTTATCTGGTACGTAGGCTGCGTCCGTATGTCTCTGGCCCGGACCTGGCCTCCCTCATCCATGCCTTCGTCACCTCGCGGCTCGACTACTGCAACGCGCTCTACGTGGGGCTTCCCTTGTTCTTGGCCCGGAGGCTGCAGCTGGTGCAGAATGCGGCGGCTCGTCTTCTTACGGGGACGGGTCGCCGGGAGCACATTACACCGGTGCTCCGAGCGCTGCACTGGCTGCCGATAGTGTGCCGGGCCAAGTTCAAGGTCCTAGTGATGATCTATAAAGCCCTATACGGCCTTGGCCCCTCTTACCTTAGGGACCGCCTCGCCCTTCGCGCCCCGGAACGGCTCCTGCGGTCTGCCGGGGGTGCCCTCCTGGAGGTCCCCCGTGTTAAGCGGGGGGCCACGATGGAGCGAGCATTCTCGGTGGTAGGGCCGCGGCTGTGGAACTCCCTTCCGGAGGAAGCTCGCCTGGCCCCAAGCCTTTTGACATTTCGGCGGAACTGTAAGACCTGGCTGTTTGCCCAGGCCTTTGGGAGGGAGGGTGGGGGGGGTGATTTTTAATCCCACACCTATGTATTTATTTATTATTGTACTCTGCCCTGTTTTATTGATATATTTTATATTTGTATTTTAATTGTTTTTAAAACTGTTTTTATTGTTGTTAACCGCCCCGAGCTGCATTGCAGGATGGGGCGGGATAAAAATCCATGAAATAAATAAATATAAATAAATAAATAATATCCATGCTGAGACTAGATTGCTTGGGAAAGAGCAGGAATTCATGGCAACCATGGGGCTGTCCCAGGTGGTAGTAGGCCAGACAGATGAGGGGGAACATACTCTTGACTTGATGTTATGTTAACCTTCCTTCCCTAAAGGAAAGGTTATTCAATGGGTGGTGGCCTGGCAGCTACAGGTACATCTGAACCACACTGGTTTCTTGATCCCACGCAGTTGGGCTTTTATCTAGGTTATGGCATGGAGACGACCTTGGTGGCCTTGGTCGACAACCTCCTAGTAGAACTAGATAGGGGGTCATATGACCATACTAGTTCTACTGGAGCTATCAGCAGCTTTTGATGCTGTGAACCCTGAGATGTTGGTGACTTGCTGTAGGACCTGGCAGGGGTGGACAGAACCGTTTTACAATAGTTCCGTTCTTACCTTACTGATAAACCACAGAGGGTGGTCCTAGTGAACTGTACATCATCCCCTGGGGCTCTCTTGTGTGGGGACACACAGGGTTCTATTCTGTCCCCTCTCTTGTTTAAGGTTTATCTGAAGCCACTCGGGGAGGTCATGCACAGCTGGGGAGTGCATTGTGGTCATCAATACACAGATGACACCCAGCTGTATTTATCTTTTTCATCTGACCCAGGTCCTGCAGTCTGTTTGCTTTCCCGGTGTCTGCCCAGTGGAGGATTGGATGAGATCAAGCTGAGTGAAACTCAATCCCGATAAGATGGAGGTGATGTTGGTGGGTTGGACCAGGAACCTGGGGAAGGGGAACACTCTGGTTATCAGGGGCATTTGCCCTCCATTGGTTCCATCTGTGAAGAGCCTGGGGGTGCGTCTGGATTCGCAGCTATGCCTGGATTCTCAGGTGTTGACTGTGGCCAGGGGCACCTTTTGCCAATTACATCTGGTGAGAAGGCTCTGCCCGTATTTCTCAGACTCCGATCTCGCCACTATCATCCATGTATTTGTCACCTCGAGACTAGACTATTGCAGTGCGCTGTCACCAGGTGCGGTGCGCACCCAAGAACCCCTCCTGTGCCCCCCTCTACGTACAGTGAAGCCGTGCACTGAATGGATTACTTTCTGACCCTCTGTGGGTCACAGACGTAATGTCAGGGCCCCCAGCAGCAGCCGCTCCTCAATTTCAAGGTGGAGGGGGCCTCCACTGCAAGGGAGGAAGGAGTCCCCATAAGGGACAAAAATAGCAGGAACGCGCTTGGGTGACTGGGGGAAACCATCCAAGCGTGCAAATGGAAAACTGCAGGCTCACTTTTTAAAACGCTGCCTGGGTGCCTGTTGTAGGCGCTCAGGTGAGATGTGCCCTGCACAAATGTCGGAGTGGAGAGGCAGGGACTGGTGTGCATGCTCAGCACTGCAGCGAGCATGAGGGCTGTGCAAGCATGGTGAGTAAATTGCTTGGGGGGTGGGGGTGGGAATTCTAGGGAAAATGCCACCAGGGAATGGGGCTGGGGGGGAGTGGGAGGACTCGGGGAGTCTGGGTGGAGAATGGGGCTGCGGGAGGGGGGACTGGGAAACAATAGGAGAGAGGGGAGGGGGGACTCAGAGAGTCTGGGTGGCTGCCAGGGATACAGTGTGGGTACTGGAGATGCAGGTCTCGCTGGGCCTGGTTAGGTGGTAATGCAGGCCCACAATAGGCCAGACTTTTTTAAAAGGGCCTGTGTGCTTGGACAGGCATTTGACTGCTGGCAATACAGTGTAGCTACTAGGGATGCTGGTTTGGATGGGGTGCGTTTGCTTGCAATGCAAGTGTGCAACTGCACTCCTTGTGAACGAGGAGAAAGTAGGTAGGAGCATGGCAGAAGAGAAGGCTGCAGACAACAAGGAAACCCCTTTCCCCTGTCCCGCACTGAACTCATCTCTTCCCCTTCCTCTTCTCGTACACCAAAACAAAACCCTTTCCCTCCTACTTCTCTTCTGTTGTCCTTCTCTTTCCTTTCATTCTCTTCTGATTCGGCTTGTCACAGAACAAGGAGATAACTCAGTCCTCGCAGTTCTCCAAGCCAGAAGGAAGACTTGTCCCAAAGCTACACCTTCAGAAGACCAAGGATGGCCAAGGATACCATGAAAATTGAGGATTCAAGGGTTCAGGATTAAGGTGGGCAATGGCAATGTGATCTATTTTTTTAACCTGCTATGGTTAATTTGGACCCAATGGAAAAGAGAGAGTGGACAGAATCCCAGTAAGAGGACTCTCTAACCCCCAGTGGCAGTGCTTCACACAGCAGCAAGGATTTCCAAGCATTAACTAATGTAATGTCCATCCAATGTTTATTTATTATTTATTTATTTTAAAAGATTGTTACCCCACCCCTCCTGCCAGAGGCAGCTTGGGGTGGCTTACAATAATTAAAAACAATTAAAATAGAATGTCATAAAAGGAGAAAAAAATAACACATCCCACCACCACCCCAATACCCATCTCCCCCACCAAGCACCTGGCAGAACAGCCAGGTCTTACAACTTCTCCAAAAGGAGGGAAGATCTAGGGCCAACCGGACGTCTACCAGAAGGTAGTTCCACAGCCATGGTGTAGCCACCGAGAATGCCCTCCGCTACGTGGCCCCACGAAAAACTCAGGGGACCTCAAGCAGGGCACCCCTGGATAACCGCAGGGGGCGATCCAGGACCCGGGGAGTGAGGCAATCTCTGTTAACCCTGGAAACTCCTTGCTGCGTTAAGCCACGCCACTGTCCTACTGTTGCCCTGGCTCCACCCACCATTGCCCTGGCTCCACCCCTGGGTCAGGTGTTGGTTCTAGGCCTGCCGACCAGGCTCCATTCCTAGGCCTGCCACAACTGTTTGCTGGTGTGGGTGGGTGCCCCGGTTCATACAGTTGAGGAATGTATGGGCACATGCCCACATGCACTATTTTGCCTTCCCCATACACAGGGCACTCTGGATTTTTCAGCAGTGCTCTGTGAGTAGCCATGGGTGGCTGGTGCGTGGCTCACAGGAGTGTGCATACCCCTGCACCACCTTTACATGAGCAGTTGGATGCGTGACTGATAGGGGAGCCATGCATTAATGTGCCTCATTCAAAAAACACCCTCAGTCTGGGCTCTCGCAGGCCACATTAAACCACTTTGTCAGCCAACTAAATGTTGACCAACCCTGTCAATGATTAGGGACAAGTAAAGGCAGGATTTTGGGGAGCTGCAGCTCAGGGATTCCAATTCTGAGAGGCCACAAGGAATAGTATCCTGCCTACTTGAATTTGTAGCTGAAGCTCCTGGGGCCCAGAGGAGATAAGGGAGGAACAACAAGTGCCATACTGCCATCCATCAACTGTTTGCCAGCTAAAGTATTTTGCTACAAAACAGCTGATGGATGGCATCCCACTCCTCTCTCCCTCCTTCTCTGTTCCAACTCTAGCCTTTGGTCCCATCAACCTGTCAGGTCCGGGGCTTGAACCCCTGCTCTTTGGGACACAGGAGGGGTGTTTTGGGGACCTGTGCCACCTTGTGGAGGAAAATTTTATAAGGGACCCTGTGAAATTGAATTGCAGTAGCCAAAGGAAGGTAACACAAAATGGATGACACAGAAACATTTTGGGTAAAACCTAATGCTTAATAGAAGCTATGCCTTTGCCCTTTAGACAGAAAGCTATTTGCTCTCTGTATTCTGCTTTTAATAATAAGGCCTTGGAAAGTGCTCCACACAGGCCTTAGACCTAGACACTGAGACTCCTTTTGCCTGTGTTTTTCATAACAAATAGGCCAAGTAACCTTGCAGCTGGAAAGCCAAATTAACCTTGTTAGGCACCATATATTATAAACAGTTTGGCTCATATAGTTTTGAGAAGAACTAACTCAAATATGTAAACATTGTGTGTAGTGTAGTAACTTTCCATCATTGTATTACATTGCACTTTGAGTGACAAGCTTGTATCTTTTGCCTGTATTGTAACCTATAAAATACTGGTGTATCCTGGGAGGGGCAGACCATCCTGTTTCCTTGCATGGAGACAGTGTTGCTCTCTCTCTCAGTGCTTTGAGATCAATAAAGATTCTGACAGATTTCACCAACAGTGTAAGTATAAATTATTCCTCCACAACCTGATAACCTCCCGCATTTCTCCTCTATGTGTTCTCCTGTCTCCTTGCCCCTTGCATGTCTACGCCCTCCCCGCTGGGGCTTGTTTCCCCAGTCCAGCCTCCCAGCTTCCGTATTGGCCACAGATTGTATTTAAACTCTGGTGTGGCCTCAGGAAGATGGTGGAGCAACGTCTCTTACCAGCTTTGAGCCTTTGTTATGGATGCAGTGCAGTTGTGCCTTGTACACTGTGTCTGTAGCAAATATCCCCCCTTTGTCTGTGTGCTGTGTGTTCTGGTTTGTCTCCATCTCCCTGTCTCCCCTATAGCCCATGTGTGTGATCCCCCCCTTAGAGTGTACTGTGTTCTGTGTGTTATGGTTTGTCCCCCTACCTCCCTGTTTCCCCTATAGACAGGGTGTTGATCCCTCTTAGAGTTTACCGTGTTTCAGGTGTTATGTGTCTTGGCTTGCTCCCCTCCTTGTGATCCCTCTTATAGTCCTTGTGTTTGGTACCCTTCTTGGGGAATACTGTGTTCCGTGTATTGTGAGCCCTGGCCTAGTTCCCCACTGCCCTGTCCCTTGGCCCTGTTCCAGAAACCCCCCTGGACTAAGGTACTTAGGTCCTGGTCTTCCCTGGGGGTTCCCAGAATTGCAGCTCCTTGCTGCCTTCCCCCCTAGCATTGGGAACCCTGTGTTTCTGATCCCCTTGTGTTCCCTTTTCTTCTTGGTGTGAGAACTTACTTCTTATCCTTGACCTCAATGATGAACTACACCCTCTCTGAAGCTGGGTTCCCTGGCTGCAAGAAGAGAGTAGTCTCTTGGGACTCCAAGACATACTGAGAGGTCCTCTTTCCCATAAGCTGCCCCCCCTACCGGGTTCCTTCCTCTTCAATTCCCTCGGGGTGTGAGGTCTCCCCTATCCTTGTTCCTCTGATACTCTGTCTCCTCTGACAGTCCTTCCCGTACGCTGTCTAGGGATGGGCGAACGCGGTTCAGAAGTTCAGAGTTCAGCCTGAACTCGGCCTGTTTGGATGACCGAACACAAACACAAACATGAACTGACCGAACCAAACTAAATTCCGAACGTCAAAATGGCCGAACAGTTCGGTAGTTCGGATTGTGTTCGGGTGAGTTCAGGTGGCAAAAACCTGTCACTGGAAGGCAAAACGTGACAGGGAGGGGGAGTCAGCTGAGGAGCAGACTTCCAGGCACCAGGGGTGGAGGGTGGAGAGGCTTGGAGTAGCAGCCAGCCTGCCCAATCACCATCCCTTTTCGCCTCAGCCCACTGGCTTCGCAGTCTGCGATTGGCCACGGACTAGGCTGCATGGAGCCAATGGGGCTTGCAGTGAGGTGGGCACAGAAAGAAACAAAACTGATTGCCTCCCCCCCCCTTCCAACACCTTCTGAGCTAGTCACTGTTCCTGAACAGCAGGCGTTTCAGAAGGCTCCCTCTCTCCCAGCAGTTTTTGTTCCTTCCTATTCCTAATCCATTGCCATCCTCCTCCTATTTCACCCATCCAACCCATTTACCTCCATATTATCATTTATTTAGATTATATTAGATAGATTTAGGTGTTATTTTTTGTTTTTACCCCTCCCTGTGTTC
>QEPC01011796.1:7502897-7514138 GCA_003113815.1 Sphenodon punctatus | reverse complement strand
TTTTAAACCTTACATTGACTCTGTTGCCAAATCCTGCCGATTCGCCCTCCATAACATTGCTCGGATCCGCCCCTTTCTCTCTACCTCCTCGGCCAAAACCCTTGTTCATGCCATGGTTATCTCTCACCTCGATTACTGCAACCTCCTCCTTGCTGGACTCCCTCGCTCTCACCTGTCCCCCCTTATCGCAATCCAAAACTCTGCTGCCAAGGTCATTCACTCTGCCCGTCACTTCGACCATGTGCAGCCTCTCCTCGTCTCTCTTCATTGGCTCCCCCTTCCTGAATGTATCCTGTTTAAACTCCTGGTATTCACATTCAAAACACTCCACGACCAAGCTCCCCTTACCTCTCGGACCTAATCTCCCTACGCACTCCTGCACATGCTCTTCACTCTTCCTCTGTCCCCTCACTCACTCTCCCTCGTTTCTCCTGCTCACCTAACCGCCTTCAACCCTTCTCCCTCACTGCTCCCCATGCCTGGAACTCTCTCCCTACCCACATCCGCCTTACCCCCTCCCTCCGCTCCTTCAAATTCTTCCTCAAGACCCACTTTTTCCTCGCTGCCTTTCCCAATGCCTGCTAGTCGTTCCCCATATACTTACTGTCTGCCCTCCTCTGCAGACTGCTGCAATCAACCTGATTGTAACCAAGCCAAGCACACGCACCTGAGACTTCGCATCCGCTTTAATGTTTGTTGGTCTTCTCCCCTGTCTCTCCCATTGTCCCCTCTCCCTGTTTCCCCCTCCTTGTCTTTTATATTGTAAGCCACAGGCAGGGACCGCGTCTATTTCTATGTTCTGTACAGCACCAGGTCACACTACTGGTGCTATATAAATGTTAATAATAATAATAATAATAATAATAATAGCAGCAACTTACTACCAGGCAGTAGTATAGCTAATATGATGGGGTGGGGGAAGAGGGCTCAGCTGCACCTGGGCCCTGTACTCCAGGGGACTCTTGGAAGTGGCCAAGTGCTGTTAGAAAATTATCAGTGGGAAATCAAGCCCAACTCAACCCAGTAAAACTGCTTGCGCTGGATTTGTGTTGGTAGGCAAGAACTTAATCTCCTTGCTGAATGACTCATTTGCAATGTGATCCAATGTAAATGGATGACAAAGGAAACAACTGAAGGCATGTAAACAACAGGTGAGTTTCCTAGGAACACTAAGGAAGACTTAGCTAGGATCTCCCAGCCCCTCTGTGTATTTAGCCTATACAACATTATCAGTCCCAAACATTCAAATAGTCATGAGTTAGCCTATTCAAAAATTGTGAATTATATTTTTAAAAATATTGTGGGGTAGATGATATTTTGGGGGGGGGGGGGGTTGAGTGATTCATGTTCATGTTTTCAATCCACCCACCCCACCCACAATTGTGATCAGCAGAGCATTCTTTTTTTAAGAAGAAGAAGAAGAAGATCAAGAGTTCAGTGATAAAATCACAAGAGCTAGTAGTATTGCTAATGTAAACAGATTTTGATTATGTATTCATTTACTTTTGAGTCACCCTAGGGGGTCCCATTGGGACATATATCTGGGCCCACTACACCATGCTACATCCCTGCTACTAGGTGGGAATAGCCCCCAGCAACTCCCAGCACAAGCAGAACTGATATCACACATTTTACACCCAACAACCTATGTGAATGCTTTACAGATAGATACCCAAGTATCTGAGGAGTAATTTATAACTAACTGTACCAGAGAAGGAGCCCAGGGGACCATAAGTTATTTACACCAGCAATTATAGAGCATTCCCTCAGCAAGACGGCTACCACAGGAACAGGGATGCTTATCTGCACCTATGAGTGGATTGAGACTGCTGCCTTGATTCCTATCCCAGAACTTGAGAAAGGGAACAGCCAATATCATGCAGCCCCCCTCAAAGACACTGCTGGGGAAATCAGACAAGCAGTGGACTTGAAGATTTGGAAGAATCCCAAACATGCACTGGTTGGACGGGTGTATGGCCAGTGCCTGCAAAGTTTACAGAGGCCCCACTATGCATACTGTTTGAAAACTTGCATAAAGGCTGGGTGACAGAATGGCTCAAGGGATTAGTAATGCACTACAGACAAACGCCATTGCCTCTAAGCATCTGGTTTGAATCCAGTCAATAGTGATAGCTAATGAAGCTGCTGCAGTGTGATAGTAATCCCCATTCCTTTTATGGAGCGAGTTTGGTGATCTCAGCCCTATTCTTAGTGGAAAGATCCCTACATCACATGCACACACACAAAAAACTCCCACAGCCAGCACTAATTGGCACCCATCTCAGGAAACCCACTGATTAGAAGGATCAGGAGAATATGGACACCCCTTGAGGTAATAACACTAGGTCAGGAGATGAGCAAAATTGACAGGGCAGGAAAATCTGCCACTTCCGCTACCTGCTCTACGGATGAATAAAGTATTTCACATCAGAAGACTGTCATGTCAATCTGGCTTTTCATGGTGGCACAAGTTTCACTAATAAATAGAAATTAAGTTTGCTCAGATTGTGAGTTACAGTAAAAACTCCTTTCCCTACATTTTTAATGGTCTCATTCAGAAGGAGCAGGAGGGACAAAGGAAAAGTCTCCTTTACCTTGTTAACAAGCTTCCGTTGCTGATAATGGACACCCTAATACACTATGGCGAACAAAGCGTAAGATCTCTGCATAGACTGAAGTGGAGAAAGTGCTGGCCTATTGAATCGTGCAATTTGCCTTGCATTCTTTCTAAATCATTTCTTACATGAATTTTAAGAAACTGGAAGTGTCAGGAGCCAGTCTAAGAAAAGATAGGAGATACCAGTTTGTTTAAGTGTAGAGAAAGTGTAGCTGCCATGTTGGTCCCAAACGTAAGAGATGGGAACAAAGTAGTTTGGATATTTTTTATTGGACCAACTTCTGTTGGTGAACATACACAAGCTTTTGGGCCACACAGGGCCTTTCCTAAGGCATATAAGGAGTCAGAACTATAGACTGAGCAAATGCAGGGCAGAGTTATATATGAAAGAAAACCCTTGAGAGGAAACTGTCTGGAAAAAGCCAAACACATTTCAATTCAGTGATGGGAAGCAATAATCAGGGACCCGCATTCACTGCATTTTCCCCATTGGCGGCAACGGGAAAAAAGCAGTGAACATGGGTCCCTGCCTAGAATTAAATACTAAACAAAATAAATGCAAGCTAGGTATATAGATAATAGCAAGCACTTGGGAGGGGGTTGTAGAAGGAAAGGTATTAAACCTTTCAAATCATTTAAATATAATGAACGGAACATCCCAGGTATAAGTCAGTGGGACAGCAGGTAATTCACTCCCCGTTTCTATAGCGACTTCTGAAGCCCAAATCTTTATTTAGTTCATTGCTTTTTGGTATCCAATAATACTATGAATTTTAATTTCCAGGTCCATCTTTTCAAGGTGTTGTAGAGCTTTCCTTCCAGGATAAAGACTGAGGCCACCTGCCTACATTACTGCGCCACCAAATTTCCCGGCGGGGAAATCTCCCAGTGAGGAATCTGATGGTATGCTGTGTACATGGGCACTTGCAATCAGCTGCATTCTGTGGCTTTTTTTTCTATCGATTGTCAGGGCTAGATTTTTATAGAAAAAAAGCCACAGGATGCAGTCGATTACAAACACCCACATGCACAGCGCACGGTAAGATCACCAGCCAGGAGATTTGGTGGTGCTGTAACGTGGGCAAGTGACCTGAGAGATCAGAATTGGAGTGGTCATCCTGGGAGGAGTGAACAGTCAAAGCTCATTCAATGTCCTTGCTCATAATCTTTTTTTCTGTGTAAGTTCATTCATTTACACCATAAACTTTGTTTCCAGTATATTTAAGTGACAGAGTCAAAAAAACAAAATGGGAGGTATTGTAAGGAACAAAAGATCTGGTGATCAACAAAACTGAAGCAGATGAAAATGTTATGTGTAGAAATGAAAAACGGAGTTTAAAATAGCATGAAACAGCTCAACAAATGTATAGGAAGAAAAGGAAAATGGATTAAAAGAAATTAGGAAATAAAAGGTTCTTAAGGATGCTACAGGGTAAC
The DNA here is from genome assembly GCA_003113815.1 of Sphenodon punctatus. Lineage (NCBI taxonomy): Eukaryota > Metazoa > Chordata > Lepidosauria > Sphenodontia > Sphenodontidae > Sphenodon > Sphenodon punctatus. The sequence goes on along the minus strand of QEPC01011796.1, from coordinate 7,510,084 downwards.
TCAGGAGTGGGGAAGAAGGAGCCAGCAGACATACAGGATAGCTGTTTTGCATCGGAAATGCAGCATTTCACGTCACTCAGCTTTACTGCAATGTACGTTCATGCCCTCAGACTGTAAAATATACAGAGAAGTAATTCTGATCCCTTTCTTTACCTGTTGTGAAGCACCATGCCTAGCTATCCCTTATAAGAATTATAATCATACTAGTGCAGATGGAGGATGTGAATATTTAGATTAATCACAGGATCAGACTTTAAAAAGGGGGATTTAACGAAACATACCAATGCAGTAGAACCTCATTATTCTGCCTTAACAGGGAGGAGGCATGCTGCAGATTTAATGAGGTGTCTGGATTAGCAATCAACAGGGATGGAATAAGTGTGGGTGAAATGAAGCTAACTCTCATGGCAAGATCAATATGAAGGGACAGAAGGATGAGATGCTCTCTCTGCATGGAAGAAGTGGTGGTCATCATTAGTAAGGTTAATTATCCACCAAGATGGCTTATCAAGAGGTTTGACCAATTCTCCTAAAAAAAGGTTGGATGGCTCTCTGAAAGACCAGAGTTACAGATTTGAGACAAGGGGCGTCTTTAGACATAACAAAGATCGGGTGTCAAAACCCTGAAGCACGTGTTTGGTCATTGTGTGCAAGCACCATAACAATCCCAACACCAATTTGGCCACCCGTTGAACATCCATTGAACACACGATGTGAACACCATTGCATCACAAGGACAGTTTGAATGTTCCGGCTGAACATGTGGCCAATGTTGTGTCTAATGATATTGCATGGCATGTTAGCACGTACAACACGGGGAACGAGGTTGGAGCGCTTCTGTGCTGAGATTGGGTGGTGAGCAAAACCCCGATTTATTATTATTATAAGCATTTGTATAGCGCCAGCTGTGTACCTGGCGCTTTACAGAACAATAAGATAGAAGTGGTCCCTGCCTACAGCTTACAATCTAATAGACACGGAGAGGGAGACAAGGAGGGGGGACATAGGGAGAGACAAGGGATAAATAACATTCAAGCAGATGCGAAGTCTCAGGTGTACGTGCTTGGCTTGGTTGCAGTTAGGCAGGAGTCTGCGGGGAGGGCAGACAGTAAATATTGAGAGGAAAGTTCTAACAGGCAGCGGGAAAGGCGGCGAGGAAGAGGTGGGTTTTGAGGAGGGATTTGAAGGTGTGGAGAGAGGGGGCAAGGCGGATGTGGGCAGGGAGGGAGTTCCAGGCATGGAGGACAACAAGAGAGAAGGGACGAAGGCGGTTAGGGGAGCAGGGAAGATGAGGGAGAGTGAGGGAGGGGGCAGAAGAGGAGCGGAGAGTGTGTGCAGGAGTGTGTAAGGAGACTAGGGCAGAGAGGTAAGGGGGAGCCAGGTTGTAAAGGGATTTGTAAGTGAACACCAGGAGTTTGTGAAGGATGCATTCGGGAAGAGGAAGCCAGTGAAGCGAGGAGAGGAGAGGCTGTACATGGTCGAAGTGACAGGATGAGTGGATGACCCTAGCAGCAGAGTTTTGGATGGAGATAAGGGGCGGGGGACAGGTGTGAGTGGGGGAAGTTAGTAAGGAGGAGGCTGCAGTAGTCAAGGTGACAGATGACCATGGCTGAGGAGGAGGTTTTGGCTGAGGAGACCGAGAGAAAGGGGTGAATCCGAGCAATGTTATGGAGGGCAAAGCAACAGGACTTGGCAACAGAGTCGATGTAAGGTTTAAAGGAAAGGTGAGTATCAAAGACGAAGCCCAAGCTACAGGCTTGGGGAACGCAGCGGATGGTGACCCCATCAATAAGGATGGACAGGGAAGAGGGAGAGGAAGGGTAGGGAGGAAAGATAAGGAGTTCAGTCTTAGTCATGTTGAGCTTGAGTTGACGTTGCGACATCCAGGCGGAGATATCAGAGGGACAGTTGATGAGGTGAGCTTGGACAGAAGGGGAGAGAGGGGATGGAGAGACAGAGTTGAGTGTCGTCAGCATAAAGGTGATATTGGAAGCCGTGGGAGGCAATGAGTTTGCCAAGGGAGAGGATGTAGATAGAGAAGAGGAGAGGGCCAAGGATAGAGCCTTGGGCAACCCCAACCAAGAGGGGAGAGAGGAGGAGTTGGAATTGGGAAGAGGGCAGAGCCACAGAAGTCTAGGGAGTGAAGAGAGTCCAGTAGGAGTGAGTGGTCAACAGTGTCAAAGGCAGCGGAGAGGTCAAGGAGGACTAGAATGGGGTAAAAGTGCTTAGATTTAGCAACAAGTAGATCATTGGTGATCTTGGCAAGGGCAGTTTTAGTGGAGTGAAGGGGGCAGAAGCCAGATTGGAGAGGGTCCAGGGAGGAGTTGGCAGAGAGGAGATCCAGGCAGCGGGAGTAGACAACCCATTCCAGAAGCTTAGAGGCGAAGGGTAGGAGGGAGACTGGCTGGTAACTAGAGGGGTCAGAGGGGTCAAGGGTGGACTTTTGGGGGATGGGAGAGACAGTGGCATGCTTGAAGGCAGAGGGGAATGAGCCAGTGGAGAGGGAGAGATTAATAACATGTAAAGTGGGGGGGTGACAGTGGGAGCAATGGAGGTCAGGAGGTGGGAGGGGATTGGGTTAAGAGGGCAGGTGGAGGGGTTGGAGGAAGAGAGCAAAGAGGAGATTTCCTCAAGGGAGGCAGGAGGGAAGGAGGAGAGGAGAGAGGGGGTGGTCAGGGCACGGGGAGAGGAGATGGGTGGGAAATAATGTCCTGGCGGATCTTGTCAGTCTTTGAGGTGAAGAATGATGTGAGATCCTGAGCAGAAAGGGAAGAGGGTAGAGGAGGGCAGGAGGGCTTGAGAAGGGAGTCAAAGGTGGAGAAGAGGTGGCGAGGGTCACGAGAGTAGGATTCAACCCGGGAGGCATAGTAATGTTGTCTCACCAGGGAGCTAGTGGAAGAGAGGGAGGAGAGGGAGAATTTATAGTGGAGGAAGTCAGGGTGGGAGCGGGATTTCCGCCAGAGGCGTTCAGCAGCTCGGGTGCAGGAGCGGAGGTAGCGGATAGTAAGGGTGAGCCAAGGACGGGGGTTTCAGGGTCGAACGGGGTGGGAGTATAGGGGGGCAAGAGAGTCGAGGGTCATGGCGAGAGAGGCGTTGAGAGAAGAGATGGCGGTGTCGGGGTAAGAGGAGGAGAAGAGAGGAGGGGGGAGAGGGAGGAAGCAAAGTAAAGGGTTAATAGCCTGCAGATCACGGAAGGGACATGTAGCTGGGGAAGAAGATGGGGGTTAGTGGGAGAGGTTGAAGGAAGCAAGGTAATGGTCGGACACGGGACAAAGATCAAAGGAGAGGTCAGCAACAGGACAGTTTCTGGAGAAGATGAGGTCGAGAGAGTGTGGGTGGGGGAATCAGTCCAGAGGTAGAGACCAAAGGAGGAGGCTAGGGAGAGAAAGCGGGAGATAGAGGGTTGGGAAGGTGCACCAACATGGATGTTGAAGTCACCAAGAATGAGAGCAGGGGTATCATCGGAGAGGAAGAAGGTGAGCTAGGATTCAAAGTCCGGGAGGAAAGAGGGCCAGGGGGTTGATAGAGGACAGCGACATGAAGGTGAAGGGGGGAGTAGAGATGCACAGAGTGAGCCTCGAAGGAGAGGGAGGGGTGAGGGGAGAGGGGCTGGAATCGACAGGAGTTGGCAAGGAGAAGGTCCACGCCACCACTCCGACCTTTGGTGCGGGACCGGTGAGAGAACGAAAGGCCTCCAGAGGAGAGGGTGGCAGGGGTGACAGAGGTGAGAGGAGAGGGTGACAGGGGTGAGATTTGCCCCAAGATGGGCTGTATGTCTAAACAGTGCCACATTAGTGGGGGCTATGTTATGTCCTTATTAGGTGGTCCTGTGTGCATGGAATGTTAAAATTGTTTTTATGCAGGAATGTGTTGTGTGGATTCTTTATAGAAAAATGTACGCATTTGGCATTTTTTAATTTTGCCATTTTGGAGGTTTATTGGCCTTGTAATCAAATGAAGTAAATATTTGGTAACCCTGACTCTTTGTTTATCTGCATTACTCTTAGCACATTGTACTGCCACGAATAATTTTCTAAAAGTCATGTGGCTGACAATTTTGAAAAGCTACTGATCTGTGGTGGGGTGTGTCATGGAGGAACATAGGGTCACACACGTTTAATACGGTCCTACATGTACTCTACAAGCCTGGCAAATATGTAAAGCAAAAGGTTCCACATGTATGTAATGTTATAATTGAGAATTGTAAAACTCAAATTACGCCTGTGACACGTGACCGAGCTACAGGAAATACAAAGAGATACAAAGAATGTGTATTTGGGGAACGCTTGCCAGACGGAACCCTGTGGAGATGTAAATGGACCTTCATGTTTGCATGGGTTGCTTACGTGACACACTCCAGGTTTTCCCAAAGGCAGGAAACCCGAGACAAAAAATGAGACAGGATATTTAACCATTAAGCCAGCTTCGCTATCGCTTGCTGAGAGCCACCTTGACCAGTTACATCTGCATACGAAAGCCTGCCAGCAAGTCAGGCTGGAGACAATGAACTAAGAGAGGCATTTATTTATTTATTTATTTTTAAATTTATATCCCGCCCCTCCTGCCCACAGGGCATGATTTTGCTTTCTACCAACTAAGTCTGGAGACCCAGTCGCTTACACCAAAGGACTGAGAGAAACCTATGGACCTTTATAGGGTAAGATGCTGATTTAGGAACTCAACCAGTATAGATCAAGAATGTGTTATATTTACCTTTAATTTGTAGTAACCACTCTGTATCAACTATCTTGCTTATGTAATCAGTAAACTTACTTCTTATCTTTATGAAGAAGTGTCTGTGTCTAACACTGGAACACAAGTGAGCAACAAGAGCCCTCAAGCTCTTGCGAACCCAGAGAGTAAAGAGTCTGTAAACGGGAAGGATCGGGCCCTTGAGTGACAAAGGAGTTGTCCCTGCGACAGACTTGAATTAGCCAGAGAGAGAAACTAATTCAAGTGGGCTGTGCACAAGGGAAACTGAGTCACTCAAACCCGGTAAAGTGGGGGTGCGGACCCGCCAACCTGTGACAGGGTGGCCATCAAATCTTTTGGTTTTTCTGTTACAAAAATGTACATGGAAAATTAAGTGTAGGCTTGCCCCCCCTTCTTTACTCTGATTTTATCGATCACATGGACTACATATATCACATATAATGAATACTGAAACCTAATCATTATGATTTGTTTCTTCTGAAGATTGTAAAAGAATCAAGATAAGAAAAGATGGAGGACAGGAAGGCATTACAGAAAAGACTATGGGTGATTTCAGACGTGATGGGCCCAGAGGCCCGCCACGCTGAACCCTGGACCGGGATCGCTTTCAGATCCCGGTCTGTGATGAAGTCAGCCGTCCTTCAGACGTACCGGCTCCATCACTGTGGGGAATCAGGGAGGGGGCGGTGCTGGGCGGTGTGACATGCAGCCGCACAGCCCCGCCCCTCCGCGGTCCCTCGGCCGGCCGACCACGGGGAGACGGGCGGGCATAGCGGCCAATGAGGCCACTGCGCCTGATCCCGTACCGTGGCTCAGGGTGCAATTCCAGACCGGGGCAAGGTAACGGACGTTACTTTTGTCCCTTTCCGGATTGTGGCCAAGTTAGCCATGGTTCTCGACCTCCAGCCAGCCGGAGGTCCAGAACTGTGGTTAGGATTGACCCCCACTAGAGATTCACTGTGGTGAACATCTGGTGGGGGTCAAACCGACGTTCATGGGAACACTGCCAGCACAGGAGATCCACTGTGGTCTACTGTGGTGAAAGGCGTTTTCGTAACATCTGAAATTACCCTACGTGACTACAATTACAGTCTGTGCATAATCTGTCAAGCACAATCCAAGAATGCAACAACTGCAAATCCTCAGTCATCCTCTTTGGAAAAGCAGTTAAGTTTTGCCAAGGACAGGTCCAGATTTGGAAAGACAGAGTACACAGACCTGGCAAAAAGACTTGCAAGCCTTTCACCTGAAAATCTTTCTGCTAGCAAGGCTTTCTATCATAGTTCATGCTATTCCAACCTTGTTCATCCAACAATGCTTCAAAGAGCTAGGAAATGATATGAAAAAGCTATAACCCCAAAAAAGGCAGAAGCAGTTTTTGTGAAGAAGCATGTGGAAGACCATCATCCACTGAAGTACCATATTTATCCACAACAGCACCAGTTGAAATTTGTTTCTGCTCTTCTCTTGTTCCATACAACAAAAAGGTATGCATTTTTTGTCAACAAACCAAGCCAGAACTTCTCCATGATGTTCAAACATTGAAGGGGGGTGGGGGGGAAATAAATGTGGCTGTTGACACAACAAACAATAAAATACTTAAAGTCCAACTGTGGAGTTTGTTGAATGAACCTGGTGATGCTGTAGCATATGACATGAAGTATCCTCTTTCTTGTTGGGTCAAGGTGCAAAGAGAGGCTGAGAAGACTGAAAAATGCCAAAGAACAAATGAAGATTTACCAAGCCAAATTGGAAGAGTGCTTGCAGATACACAGTTGCTGAACCTTGTTCAGATTTCCATACAGGATTCTACATCACCAATGACATGAATGATATAAACAATACCTATCACAGTCATGTAGAACATCAAGGAATTACCACTGAGACATCAGGAAACTTCAAGCGTTATCTAAAGAACATCATCGTTGAAAACATCTCAGATGTTGAATTTGAAACGCAAAAATGAGCCAGAAAAGCTTTGTTCTACCAAAGCAAAGGAGGAATGCATACACATACTACAGAGACCAAACATGAGGCATCTGATGTTAGAATTCTTCTGCAGGCAGCATCCATTCTCAGGCAAGAAGTTTCAATATGTGTCAAATGGTCTTTCAAAGGATATTTTTCAGACTTTGATTCCCCCCCACCAACTCTTTTTATTCCTTCGTTTTTACTGCCGCTGTGCACTGCGCTGTGGATTTCATTGTATTGCCCACAACCACCCCCAGATCCTTTTCCTGAGTGGTAACTCCTAGCTTAGTACCCAGCATTGTGTACATGTGGTTTGGATTATTTTTCCCTACATGCATCACTTTGCACTTGTCCACATTAAATCTCATTTGCCATTTAGATGCCCAGGCACCCAGTGTCGTAAGATCCTGTTGCAGTTCCTCACAGTCTGCTTGTGTTTTAACTACCTTGATTAACTTGGTGTCGTCTGCAAATTTGATCACCTCACTCTTAACACCCTTTTC
>QEPC01011796.1:7437526-7499975 GCA_003113815.1 Sphenodon punctatus | reverse complement strand
TAGCTTAGTGATAGAGATAGCGTTAGTGATTTAGTTTTAGTGTTTGTAGGAGTAGGTCTGTGTACTTATTAGATAATCCATTTAGTTCATAGCATTTAGAATAGTTAACAGCAGTTAGATTTAGTGTAGATAGATATATATAATATTAGATTAAAAAAAAACAAACCCCATATAAAAACCAAAAAACAAAATAAAAAACAAAAGAAAACCATATAAAACCCAATAAAAAACCAAAAAATCATATAAAAAAAACCCCCATAACACCACTTCCCGAACAGCCGAACTGAACAGCCAAATGGCCTAAACAAACGGCCTGTTTGGACGACTGAACCGAACAGCCGAACCCAAACTCGGCGAACTAGCCGAACTGAACAGACGAACTGAACGCAGGCGAACCGAACGGACGAACCGAATGCAGCCGAACCGAACGGCCGAACCCGAACCGCGACCTGTTCGCCCATCCCTACAAATCCACTTGACAAGATGCAGAAGTTTGAGAACAAGAGCCAAGAAACAGCAGAGTTTCTTCTGAACTACATGAGATAGTCCAAAACCATCCTACGACATGTGAGAGCTTCGAGGCAAGCAGACTGGAAGCTGCATCTTTCAGCCCAAGAACTTAACAAGTACTTCTTTGCACACGACCACACAAACTATGCCTGCCTGAGTCTAGTGTACTGTGCAGAGATGCAGGAGCTTCAGCACACCCATCCTGACACATTGTATGCTCTTGAATCGGGAGACTTTTGTGTGAACCAATCTGACATTCCTTTCTGTTGCATCGGCCCTGATCATGGAATAGAACATGAAAACAGAGGCATGAAGGTGTTGGGGAGGAATAACTGGCATTACACAATCAGAAGCTACTCTTGGTAGATTTTTCCTCATAGCGCCAGAGCTCTCCAGACTGGTAAAAGAATTTGAACAAGTCAGTGGTGTACAAGACAGGCCAACACGTAGAAAGCACCATGAATTCACAGGGTCCAAACATTAGAGTGTTCTGCAATGTTTCAAAGACGAAGGAAATCATTCTAGAACATGGTGACCCTTTTTATGTGAGGTTGTCAATGTCGTGACAAAGGTGGTGATGCCAGGAAAGATCCAACGTGATATTCTTAACAGGCACCTCATTGGGGCAAAGCTACATGAAACATTTGTGTCTGAAAGAATCATCACAGCACAGCAGCCAGTCTGGTCTCCAATGAAAAAAGCCTCCTTGAAGCTATTTAAAGATTCCTCCTTCCCTCCTGCACATCATCAACCTCTCCCTTTCTACCGGCTCCTTCCACTCTGCCTTTAAATGCGCCACTGTCTCCCCCATCCTCAAAAAGTCCACTCTGGATCACTCTGAACCATCTAATTATTGTCCTGTCTCGCTCCTCCCTTTTGCTTCAAAACTCCTTGAACGCATAGTCTACTCCCGTTCCCTCGACCTCCTCTCCGCCAACTCCTCCCTTGACCCCCTCCAATCTGACTTCCGCCCCCTTCACTCCACTGAAATCACTCTTGCTAAGATCACCAACAATCTTCTTGTGGCTGAATCCAACTGCCTTTACTCTATTCTTGTCTTCCTTGATCTCTCTGCTGCCTTCGACACCGTTGACCACTCGTTCCTGCTTGAATCGCTTCACTCACTGGGATTCCGGGACTCTGTCCTCGACTGGTTCTCCTCCTACCTTTCTGACCGCTCCTTCAATGTATCTCTTCCTAACTCCTCCGCCTCCTCCTCCCTACCCCTCTCGGTCGGGGTTCCCCAAGGCTCTGTCCTTTGCCCTCTCCTCTATCTACAATCAATCCCTAGGCAAACTCATTGCTTCCCACTGTTTCTAATACCACCTATACACTGACGACACTCAACTCTCTCTCTCCACTCCTTCCCTCTCCCGCACTATTCAAGCTCGTCTCACCAACTGTTTCTCTAATATCTCCGCCTGGATGTCTCAACACCAACTCAAACTGAACACTGCAAAAACTGAACTCCTTATCTTCCCTCCCAATCCTTCCTCTCCCTCTTTCCTGTCAATTGCCATTGACAGGGTCTCCATCCTCCCTGTCCCCCAAACCCGTAGCTTGGGCTTCATCTTCGACTCTCACCTTACCTTCAAACCTTACATTGACTCCATGGCCAAATCCTGCCACTTCTCCTCCACAAGCTTGCTAAGATCCGCCCTTTTTTGTCTGTCTCCTCTGCCAAAACTCTCATCCATGCCCTAGTCATCTCACGCCTCGACTATTGTAACCTCCTCCTCACTGGTCTTCTCTTCTCTCACCTTTCTTCCCTCATCTATGTTCAAAACTCTGCTGCCAGGATCATCCACCTAGCCCATTGCTTTGACCATGTGCAACCTCTCCTCTCCTCTCTCCACTGGCTCCCCCTTCCTGAGCGTATTCTACACAAACTCCTCATTTTCACCTACAAAGCCCTTCACAACCTCGCTCCCCCCTCCCTCTCTGCCCTGATCTCCCTCCGAACCCCTGTTCGAGCACTCCGCTCCTCTTCCATCCCCTCCCTCACCCTCCCACACCTCCCCTGCTCCCCCAACCACCTTGGTCCCTTCTCCCTCGCTGCCCCGCATGCCTGGAACTCCCTCCCTGCCCACATCCACCTTGCCCCCTCCCTTTGTACCTTCAAGTCCCTCCTCAAAACCCACCTCTTCCCCTCCGCCCTTCCTACTCCTGCTAATCATCCCCACCCAGGATTATCCCCCAGCTGTTATCTGCAAACTCCCAATGTACCTGTAACCAAGCCAAGAACATGTACCTGAGTTCTCGCATCCTCATGAATGTTGCATTCCTTGTCTCTCCCTCTGTTCCCCCTTCCCTGTCTCCCCTCCCCCTGTCTTTAGATTGTAAGCTCTCAGGCAGGGACCGTGTCTATCTTATTCTCTGTAAAGCGCCAGGTACATCGCGGGTGCTATATAAAAGCTAATAATAATAATAATAATAATAATAATTTTAAAATTGTTGAGCTTCGAGAAGAGATAAATCTTCTAGCTAGATTCATCATTGTAATGAGAAGTCGGCCACACATTGACCTCAAAAAGGCACTTGGGAAGTACGAGTTCTAGGTTCTCCCGATATCCCTCTTCACTCTAGATGGAAACATGCTCCTTACATCTGACAAGTCCAAAGTCATACATGCTCTAGAAGAACTGGTGAAAACTACCCACCAACCAGCAGATGCCGAACATGCCCCCACACCTGCACCTTCTCAGAAAAGGATCATACTTTTAGATGGAACGGCACTGGCAAATACAACACAGAATACAGTGATCACATGAAAATATGCAAGGACTTTACTGAAAATTTTGTAGCAACTCTTGTCCAGGTATCAAATGGTTATCATGAAGTGAGACTGATATCTGATAGGTATGTGCAAGGATCTCTGAAAGAGAAGATGAGGAATGTAAGCGCACAGGGCGTAGTGAGGAACAGGACCATGTGGCTGACAGCACAATTATCACTAACATTCCATTGAAGCAGTTTCTGTCTCACACTGAAACAAAGACTGAACTAACAAAGCATCTTGCTGAGAAGTCACTACTGTACTTCTCAGAACACAATGACACAGAGTTTGTGGTTGTGTCAGGAACAACAGCACATTGCAACCATGGCAGACTATCTGAACATCTTCATCAGTACAACCAGGAAGAAGCTGACAATTATTCTGCATGCCATCAATGCCAGCAAGAATTCCGCTTCAGGACAGTTGGACATATATTCACCTGACACTGATGTCAGCTCTACCCACGGCTTTGCCAAAACACCCGATTTATTACAGGCAAAGGCTCCTCAAAGCACACTATTCCAGTTCATCCCCTATATTGGGTCCTAGGTGAGGAAAGAGCCAAGGCCCTTCTTGGCTTTCATACGTTCACTGGTGCTGACACAACTGGCAAATATTCTGGCATAAGCAAAGGTACCTGCTTCAAAACATTTCCAACCTCCGAGTCGCAGATTTTTCGTGCATCTCAGACTTTGGCCTGTGATGTGGGCCTCCCTTGTGGTGAAATCATCGAGGCCCTGGAGACATTTGTATGCAGACTCTATAGCTATAACACACCACACAGAAAGACTTCAGAACTCTGTTGGCACCTGTTTACGCAGAATAATGCTGAAGGTGAGAAACTACCTCCAACTAATGGAACTCTACGACCACGCATAACAAGAGCACATTATGTGACAATTTTTGGGGCCCATGCTGATGATCCACAACCACATTTTCTATCCTCAACTGTGTATGGATGACGGGATGAGGAGGGCAGTTATGCACCAGTGTGGTGTCTTGATCCCCCAGCACGGCAATCCATCCAACTCCTGATCAAATGCTCATGCAAGAAGGTATGTGGCTCTGGAAGATGTAGCTGTCTGAATGCATGTCAACCATGTACTAAAATGTGTGGGTGTAGTGAGCAGTGCCAAAACGTGGCAGGATATATAAGTATATCAGATGCAGTAGGGATTTTATTTTATTTATATTTATTTATTTATTTTTCAACTCAGTACCCCGTCCCTCCTGCCATCAGACAGCCCGGGACAGCTTACAATATAAAAACACAAATAAAATCCAATATAAAACATTTTTTAAAACTGCCAAAAGGAGGGCGACATTTAACACCACCGCCACCACCCTCTTTCTGAAACCAGGAGAAAACATCAAGTTAGCTTAGGCTGAAATGACCCAGTTAAATTCTGTTGTGAATTACCTGGACCATTATACACGTTTCTCAAAGGATTGATGAGTTTGATGAAGACAGTGACTATTAACTCCTACTAAGACAAATGCTGATAAATGCTGCGTTATAAATGCAGTTTATGAGTTGTTAAGCCACTGTATGTTCTATTTGTCCAGGAAACATGTATGTTATGATCCTCCAAGCTTCCAGTTTAAACAGTTTAAAATAATTTTACAGTTAAAAATACTATGATTAATGACTTAACATCAGCATTTCCCTAGGTAACACAATGACTGGATGTTTTGGGGGGTTTTTTAAACCAGGAAGAATTATTGTGTATTACAGCATTTGGATGCAAACATTACACCACCATAACAAACCAACTGGTGTATTTAATCTTTTTATAGCTTGTATGGAACATCATACTGCATGTCTATTAAAAACTTATTTAAAAATCTAGAGTAGGCCCCACTCGACTTCCTTATACAGAAATGTATATATGTTTTGCATACATAGCAATCCTATATAAAATAATAACATTCTCGTTCTCATTACACAGTGCTCTGAATATGGGCTTTTTGACAAGTTCCAGTAGGGCATTTCCAGTGAAATTTACACCAGACATGGACTTGCTGTGTGGGGGAGCTGCACTGTTTGGGCTATTCCCTGCATGGAGAGGAGACAATCCCTAACACCTGGCCCTCTCTCCTCCTCCTCCTCAGGTATTTATTCAAGGACACCAGCCCAAAGTGTGACACCCAAAGGGTGTCAGTCATTCTTGGGGCTGTTTGTAGGGTGTAGTGCCTGGGAGATTCTACCTTCAATAGGGCACCTTGATTGGGAGCCAAGGATTCTGGAAATTGGGAAGAGGAGAGACAGCTGTTGGGGAGAGCTGTGCCAGGCTGCTGGGTTGCATTGCCGGTGCCGCTACCCTATTTTGTGCTTCTGAAGGGCTGTGGTAACTGCCTGTTTTTCTTTTACTTAATATATTTTGACTGGCCTGCTGATCAGGTAGGGGGTGGAAGAAGAGGCTTACCTGTGCCTTCTGTGCAAGAGACACCAGCCCCGCTAATTAACTTCCAACCGGGGTTTGTTAAAGCCCAGCTTGCAGCCTATGGCTGAGCCGCAGGCACACGCTGTTAGTGGCACACCAAGGCACGGCCCTTAGGAGTGAACTGGGGAACTGGATACTAGAGGCCGGTCAGCCTGTAACAGCACTCAGCATGGGGATAAGACTGTGGTTGCCTCAAGGGGACTGACCTGCCAGTTCCAGTGCTCTGTCTAGGAACTAGGACTGTTTTGGTCTTACACCTGCTTAACATGGAGTTGCGGTCTAGAAGGTTATCTACTTTGCCTGATATCCCTTTGAGAAATGTGTATAACGGTCCAGGTAATTCACAACAGAATTTAACTGGGTCATTTCAGCCTAAGATAACTTGATTTTTTCTCCTTTTTCAGAAAGAGTTGAGCTTCTTACAGCAGAGGAACCAATTCACCAAACGGATCTTAATGCTGATTCATCTCAAGTCTCCGAGCCCCTAGAGGGTATTTTAGATAATCCCCTGTCTCATAGCTCAGAGTTGGATAGCCTGGTCAATAATCTTATTGAGGCACTGAAGGTGTTCCAGTTGCAGAATAAGAATTTACAATCAGGTTTCCAAATATTAGAACATAAGTTGGACTCCTTCATATTCCAAATGACAGCATTAGTGGGTGGATTGTGGTCAGAACTTTCAGAAGTAATGGACAAATCGAGTAAATCTCTTATAGTTAATGTTGGGGTAGCTGATGCAAGTTAACAAGCAATCCTAATTAAAATGGATAAGTCTTTCCAAACTAATATATCCCCACAGTCCACTGCAATGGCCCACTATGCTCTGCCCATAAAGGAGGAGAAACAGATTAATTCAGTGGTTGTACACCATAAGATGGAGCTGGAGTCAGACCATGACATGCCTCCAACTGACGAGATTAATAGGATATCTAATGTCTCCTTAAAGATATGGCCACAGGAGACTAAAGTTAGACGGGCATCAGTTCTAGTCTTTAATATTAACAAAAATAAGAGGCGTAAATTACATCTCAAGAATGTGGAGGTTGGTACAACAGCCATTTGCCATCTGGTAAATGATTTTTAGGCATTACATTAGAGGCAGATGCAATTGTGAAGATTCACTCCTTGTATGATAAAGCAAGGTTCTTCCGTTGGGAAGTTTCTTTTGATAATCCAGCACTAGTAGAAGATATTTGGAGATTGTGAAGATTGCTTAAACACTCTGAGATTTTTATTCAGAGAGTGAAAAATACCCTAGCTAGAGTCATATTGACTTTTTCCTAAATAAGTCCTGTGGTTAATGTACAGAAGGGAAGGTTTTCAAAATGGTTTGAATTGCTTGGATCTTTATTGCTGTGAAAATTGAATGAGGGTTAATGCCCAAAGTCACAGGTCTTAGTTTTTGGATGCCCAAGAGTGAATTATTGCTAGCAAATTGGAGACCATACTATTTCACAGTGTTCCTAAACAATCTATTTAGGTGTTCATTTCTCTACCTCATTATCCTGGTACTCTCATAGACAATATAACATGGCAAAGACTAGCTCCTCTGCTGTGGAAGTACTGACATTTTATAGAACTTCTCAATGTCCAAGTATCTCTGCTGTGCTGGAAGTCTATTGGGCTAAATCTTTAGCTCAATTACTATTTGCAGTGGAGTTGCAGTTTTCATCATGTAATAAGGAACTGGAGGCTGTGTAGAATGCCTTTATTAGGCCTTGGTGTCCCATCTTCAACACCTTTATCTATGCTGAGAGCAGAGACAGGGTTGTACCCAGTATCTTCATGGGCATATATTAGAGCCCTAACTTACTGGGACAAAATTCACCATTTGGATCCTTCGCACTTAATTTTCCAGTGTTGGCAAAAGCAATATTCCCACTCTGGTGCTAGGCAATATAAGTGGTGGGAAGAGGTGGAAGGTATCTTGAATACAATTGGTTATTCTGCCACTCTTTGCCTTAGTACACCCAGTATTTGTACAATTAGGCATTTATTTATTTATTTATTTATTTATTTATTTTCCAAATGTATACCCCACCCCCTCCTGCAACGCAGCTCGGGGTGGCTTCCAACAGTCAAACAATAAAAATATAAAAATTCATTTTAAAATATTAAATATAAAATATACCATATAAAACAGGGCTAGAAAAATAATAAATAAATGGGTGGGGGACTAAAATCATCCCTCCCCACCCTCCCTCCCAAAGGCCTGGGCAAACAGCCAGGTCTTACAGTTCCGCCGAAATGTTAAAAGGCTTGGGGCCAGGTGAGCTTCCTCCGGAAGGGAGTTCCACAGCCGCGGTCCTACCACCGAGAATGCTCGCTCCATCGTGGCCCCCCGCTTAACACGGGGGACCTCCAGGAGGGCACCCCCGGCAGACCGCAGGAGCCGTTCCGGGGCGCGAAGGGCGAGGCGGTCCCTAAGGTAAGAGGGGCCAAGGCCGTATAGGGCTTTATAGATCATCACTAGGACCTTGAACTTGGCCCGGCACACTATCGGCAGCCAGTGCAGCGCTCGGAGCACCGGTGTAATGTGCTCCCGGCGACCCGTCCCCGTAAGAAGACGAGCCGCCGCATTCTGCACCAGCTGCAGCCTCCGGGCCAAGAACAAGGGAAGCCCCACGTAGAGCGCGTTGCAGTAGTCGAGCCGCGAGGTGACGAAGGCATGGATGAGGGAGGCCAGGTCCGGGCCAGAGACATACGGACGCAGCCTACGTACCAGATAAAGCTGGCGGAAGGCAGCCTTAGCGACTGCCTCCACCTGCCGCTCCAGCCGCAGGTCTGCGTCCAATATGACCCCCAGACTCCGGACCTGCTGAGCTACAGGGGGGCAAACCCCCCCAACCAGGGGGGCCACCACCCCCTTCGCCCTCCCCACCACCATCACCTCCGTCTTATCTGGGTTGAGCTTCAGTCTGCTCCGCCGCATCCAATCCGCCACGGCCTCCAAACATTGGGATAGCACCGAGACAGCAGGGTCTGGGTCAGTAGAAAACGAGAGGTACAGCTGAGTATCATCAGCATACTGGTGACATCGCACCCCGAACCCTCTCACGACCTCCCCCAAGGGCTGCATATAGATGTTAAATAATAATGGAGACAAGATCGATCCCTGCGGAACGCCACACGGTAAGGCGCGGGGGCTCGATGTTTCCTCCCCCAACACCACCCGCTGGCTCCTCCCCGAGAGGAATGAACGGAACCATTCAAGAACAGTCCCGTCCAGACCCCCCCGGTCACGCAGTCGTCTCAACAGCAGCCCATGGTCCACGGTGTCAAAAGCGGCCGAGAGATCGAGCAGGATGAGAAATGTCGAACATCCCGCATCCATCTCCCGGCGGAGGTCGTCCACCAAGGCCACCAACGCCGTCTCGGTGCCATAGCCGGGGCGGAACCCAGATTGAAACGGGTCAAGGAGCCCGATATTATCTAGATGACCCTGGAGCTGGAGCGCCACTGCCCGCTCAATAACCTTCCCTAAAAAGGGAAGGTTAGAGACAGGTCGGTAGCTGGCGAGCGCGTCTACGTCCAACGATGGTTTTTTCAGCAGGGGGCGCACCACAGCCTCTTTTAAGCAAGGCGACAACCTCCCCTGCCGAAGGGACGCATTCACCACCCTCGCCAGCACCGTCCCCAACGTCTCCCCGGAAGCTTTTATTAACCAGGACGGGCATGGATCTAGTTGACAACACGTGGCCCTCACAGACCCCAGGACATCCACCACATCGGCTGGCGTCACTTCCTGAAACTCACCCCATAAAGATGGACCAGACGGACCCTCCGCCCCCCCGCGCTCTTCCCCTACTGCTATCAACCCAGCGTCGAAATCGGCCTGAATCCGAGCGATCTTGTCTGCGAAGTAGATGACAAACTCCTCACAGCGGGCCCGGGACAAGTCCCCATCCAGGCGGAGGGAGGCCGGACTAACCAGCCCCCGCACCACCCGAAACAGCTCCGCTGGACGCGACTTCGCAGACGCTATGAGGACGGCGAGGAATTCCTTCCTCGCCGTCCTCACAGCCTCCACATAGGACCGCAAATGGGCCCTATGGAGAAGACGATCGGAGACAGACCGAGTCCGACGCCAGCGTCGCTCTAGCCTCCTGCCCACACGCTTCATACACCGCAGCCCCTCAGTAAACCAAGGGGTCCTGCGGTGACGAGACCGAGGCAGAAGGCGCCTCGGAGCCACCCTGTCAATGGCCTCCTCCAGCAAGATGTTCCAATGCCGGACCAGCTCATCCACAGAGTGACCGTCCACATCCAGGGTAAGCTCCCTCAGGACCTCCTGGAACCGCTGGGGTTCCATCAGCCTCCGAGGGCGGACCATCCTAACTGGTCCCTTCCCCTTCTGGAGGGGGCGCGCTAAAAGACCGGCCTGAAGGAGGTAATGGTCCGTCCACGACAAGGGCACCGCTGTCACCTCCCCCACAACCGGACCCCCCGCCTCAAGGCCAGAGCCGAAGATCAGGTCGAGGATATGTCCCCCCACGTGGGTCGGGCAGATCACTTCCTGGGACAAGTTCATAGTTGCCATGGCGGCCATGAACTCCCGCTCCGCCCCAACAAGGCCGGCATCGGCGTGGACGTTGAAGTCCCCCAGAACCAAAGTCCTGGGGGAGCCCAACACCACCTCCGAGGCCAGCTCCGCTAGAGCGGTAAGGGATGCCGCCGGGCATGAAGGGGCCCGGTACACCAGCAGCACCCCTAGCTTGCCCCCAGCCAAATCGATCACCACGTGCAGAGCCTCTACACCCACAATCTCCGGCACTGGATACCTCCTAACAGGCCAGTCTTCCCTAAAAACAATAGCTACGCCTCCTCCCCGGCCGCTCATGCGGGGCTGATGCTGCACGGCATACCCAGCTGGAACCAGATCCGCCAAAGTTGGACCGGCCAGATCATCCAGCCAGGTCTCCGTGATGCATGCGAGGTCCACGGCCCCATCCAAGATTAAATCATGGATAACTGGGACCTTGTTAACAACGGACCTTTTGTTTAAAACAAAAGATCTTGGATATTACCGCTCAAGTTGAGATGGTTAATGTTGCCACTAATAGGATTGCTCCATGGTATTCTGTGGTTAAAAAACAGGCTTTTTGTCTGGAAAAAATCTCTTAGAGGTGAATGAGTTCCAATTACGCAGAACGCTTTTCCGCTTTCAGCTTTTTGATTTGGCGGTCAAAGATGGTAGGATGGCGAACGTTGAGTATAGTTTAACTTAAGGATATGTTCATGCTCACTTAATGAAATTGAAAATTTGGATCATGTTTTCCTTCACTGTTCATATTATGCAGATTTGAGAGAAGTGTGGGTTATTCCTCTGCTGTCTCAGAGATCATTTTTATCTGATACGAAATGTATTTGTTATTTGTTGTAAGCCAAGGACTTCTCTATTATGAAGGCTTTTACGTCTTTTGCTCCTTTGGCTTTAAGGAGAGAAAAAAGAAATGGCAACAAGGGGGTTTCTGAAAGTGGTTTTTGAATGATGGCGAAGGCTGCAGTCTTAACAAATTTTGAACTATTACTATTATTTCAGAGGACAGGAATTGCCCGCTCTTGTCCTTCGTATAAGAGCAAGGGGATTGGTTATAAATACTTCAGGGGACAGGATTTTGCTCTCTGTAGAAGAGCGAGGATTTTTATATGTTTTGGGTTTATTTATCTTTTCTTTTGTAAGAAAATAATGTTATCTGACTATGAATTTTGAAGTTTTAATGTGTTAAATTATGTATTATGCAAATGTGTAATTATCCCACATAGTTGGGAAATTTGTATTTTAATTTATGGCTATGGCTTGAGTTGATGCCTTGAATAAAGAACGAAGGAAGAATGAACAAAATTTACACCAGTGTTTGGGGATCTAATAACTATCTTGTGTATGAAATTTCATGTCAATCAGAGCATTAGCTGCAGAGATATGCACCAAAAAATCCCCAAATTACCCCAAACCACTCCAATTTCCCCCAGATCCAGTTGTGGCTTTCTGGCCCAAAACAAATCAGTTCTTCCTTGTGCTACAAGAATCCTACATACCAAATGTGGTACAAATCCGTCAACTTGTTCTTGAGTTATCGTGGCCACACCACATACACACACATGCTACATTAGTGATTTCTGTTAACAAATCTGTACAAATGCCAACCCCATTTATCTTCTTTAGACTAACCTACCATTCAACAAGAAATCAATGGTTTGATTTTAAAATTTCATGCACACGGAATTGCATAACAGTCCCCACTACATGGTGAACACAGGGCCAAACCGATGTTCATATCAAGGTCAAAACACACATTCAGACACCCATTGACGTTATGTTTAAAGACACCCAAGAAAGACTGGTGGAAATGTTGCGTTCTATGTTATACTGCTGGTCAGACTAGAGGATCAAAATTGTAATTTTGGATCTTAACGTCTGTGAATCACTAGGATCGAAGCCACAAAAACTCAGCAGTAGGGGTGACAGTTTTCCTACCAGTCATGTCTGAGCAATGGAAGAACATAAGAACCACAGTGAGTCAGTCCAAATAATCCATCGTATACATTATCCTGTCTCTCCAACAGTGGCCAGCATCAGTTGCTTCCGAGGAAGTGAACCCAAACAGGTCATATATGAAGTGATCTATTCCCTGTCATGTCTTTCCTGCTTACAGAGGAGAAATTTCAATCCCCCGGCCAATTTGGGTAATAGTCCTAGATAGCACTTATCCTCTGTGAACTTGTCTAATCTTTTATTTATTTTTAAATTTTTTACTGCTATTGGCCTTCACAACATCCCATGGCAATGGGTTCCACAGGTTAACTGTACTTTGTGGGGGGAAATACTTCCTTTGTTTTAACCTTGTTGCTTGATTTTATTGGTTTCCACCTCACCCTAGCATTATGGGAAGGGCTAGATAATAACTCCCACCTTACTTTCTCTTTACCATTCATGAATTTCTAAACCTCTATTATATCCCCCACCCAATCATCTTTCCCAAGCTTTCCTTGAGTTTTTATTCTGTTCAGTAGATCAATCACTGGAGTAGTGCAGGCTCCTGACACTGGAACTCAGCAGAGGATTTTTGTCTTGCTCTCTGAACAGAAGGGTTGAGAGAGCAGAAGTTTATTACTGTGATTTTATAGTAACTGATTGGTGTCTCTGAACTTTCTTGGTCAGGATTCTTCTCTTCTGTGTTAAAATGAGTAACATTTATTTCAGTGAAAAAGGTTTTTCATGCAAAAATAGGGATTATGTAAAAATTATTTTTTCCCCCTCCCACTTTTTGGGTTAATTTAAAAATGAAATACTGTGGAGAAAAAACAAAATTCAGGTTTCAGCATTTGAGATTATATATATTAACAAAATAGTGGGGAAATACTACCCACATTAGGTGGCTTCTCCATCTCCCTTGCCCTTCCCCACCCATGATAAGTCAGGGAAGGGAGCTTTTAAACATTAAAAAAAGAAAGAAAAAGATACGTTTTCTTCAGATCTCAATCCTACTTGCCCCCATGCCCCACACATAATTTTAGAGGGGCGGGGATACACGCGAGACAAAGGGATTTCCCTCCAAAAATTCCAATTTACCTTTATCAAAAACATTCTTCCATAAAAATAGGTTTCAAAATATTTTTTTAAAAGATAAAATATTTTTGATGAAATCAAAACACCTTTTCCTGTTCAGGGGGGGAAATGCCACAGATCTTGCCAGCTTTCATTTTCCTGCAGAGCCTTGATTTCTACTCAACACAACTGGATGGGCTTCTTTGACCATCCAAGGAATTCTCCACAAAGGATGTTAGCAGACAAGGGCTTACTAGTCTGCTGGAGTACAGGATCACTCCATGGAGCCCTCACGCAGCCGCCCTTTGCCAGTTCTGTGCGAAAAACCAGACAGATGGGCGGGCATTCTTCCCTACCATGCTCACCCCACCACCACCGAGTGTTAAAGGGGACGGGAAAGAGGGGGAGAACACCACCAAGCACCCACACAACAGAAAGGTCTCTATGGCTAGAAAAGCTGCCCTCAGGATCTTTTAGTGCCCTTAGCCTCTTAACGAAGCAGGTAAGATCATCATAGGGTAGAGACCAGCAGTGCTAACTTCAAGAGGGAAGGGGTCAGAGACAGCACAGACTGCAGGGACTGGGGGGTGGAGGTATGTAGAGTGGGGAATACAGGAGAAGGGTCCAAGGGGCACATGGAAGGAACGGAGGGGATAGGACTTGCTTCTGGAAACAGCTGGGCAGGACCCACAACAATGGAGGGGAAAGAACACAAAGACACACACACACTCACTCCAAGGGGATCTACACACTCATGGAACATTTACTACACACAATCACACTCCACACAATATCTCAGCAAGGCAATGTTCACACTTTCACTTCTCACACATGGAGCTAGTTAAGCAGGAGAGCTAATCACCGGCAAGGCAGTCCCCTCTTAGTTGCCCTTTAATGCTGCTAGGTCCACTCTGCTGTCTCACGCAGGTGCATGGAGCGCCTTGGTTCCCCAACTTTGCGACACTGCATGACTGTGCACGTGCGCGGAGGAGCCAGGCGGGCGACTTCTGTTATTGCCGCAGCGTCAGGGTCTTCTTCCACCCTCACCACCGCCCCGCCACCAGGTATAGCCAGGGCATTCCCTGCTACTGGAGACTCCGCCCTGTTGCCTCCAGAGGCCCCTGTACCTTCATCACCAGCGCATCCTTGCTTCCGGTGAGTCAGTTGGCAGGGTCCCCAGGCCTGGCCCCTTCTGTGTCCCCCATGATCTCTGACACCAAGATGCAGTCACTCCCCCCTTGAGGCACTTTGCCTGGGACTAAGTTTCTGGCAGACCTGCATGCATGGAGAGGCTGCATACACCCTGACAGGAGACAGGTGTACGTTCGCTTGCATGAGTCAGCATTCACCCGCACATTCACAGCATTCGCCAGGACAACACCACAAGATGGGGTCCACAGGTAGGCTGGGTGGCAGGTACAGGCAAACAATTGATGGCCAGGTGGCCAAACATTGAGGGCTCTAATCTGAGCTATTGGCTTGTCCATTTTCACAAAAAGAAGGAACAGAGCCCAAGGACCAATCTTCTTTCCAAAGGCTCACTAGCTTTGCATTTCATTCTCTCCCCATAGATTAAAGGCAGCTCTTCTTTCCATCAAAGCTGTTCCACACACCTGTTATATAGCAGTCAGGATGGGTGTGCCCTGCTTTAAGAAGCCCCTGGCCCGGATTGCTTGGCTCTCATGGGTTCAGTTCAAGGGTATGAGCAGCCCAGGCGGAGCTTCTCGGGCTAACTGGACACAGGATTGGTTGAGGCTGGTCAGATGACTAGAAGCCCTCAGCATTTAAGGCTGGGCTGAGAGCCTTGCAGGAGGGACCATCAGGGAAGCCTAGAGAGAAGGTTGTTGGGAGGTGCAGGGCAGCCTCCAGGCAGGGGGAATAGGCCTAGGAGATAATCCCTGGATGCAGGACATGGTATATGAGTTTGCATTTATGTTAACAATTCTATGTTTGTATTTTCTAAGGAGTATGTGAACTGTAATTTGCTGCCATGTGGGAGTCCTGGGTGGAGCCCTGTGGTAAATGGGAGAAAAGGAATTGGGACCATTCTCATTAAACAGAACACTGAGTTTGGTGTATACAAGGGGTAAATTGAGGCATGGCCCCCTGTGCAAAGGGCATGCAGGGGGCAAACTTGTCACAGGGTGTCTTCTTAGGATACCCAGAGGGCAAATGCACTCCATGGTAGCATCCATGAGTCACACGTTTGACAAAACTGCTACCATCCAGACTCTGACCAGCAGGGAGAGCCTATCCAGTGTCAGAATAAATAATAGTACAGATGGACGTTTCGGAATAATCCGTAACTGCCTGAAAACGGCAGTTACAGATTAATCTGTAAATCCTGCAGTGATTATGGATCTCTAGATCTCTGTAAAGTCCATTGGAGTGGTGTCGTAGGGGTAGCATTGGCTTGACATCACACCAATACGGTCACCAGATATGCAAATTTTATAGGACACTTGTGCGAAATATAGGTTACGGGGCTGTACATCTGGCCACCCTACACTCCAATGAGCTTATGGGGAGAGGAGCAGAGAGGCTTTGCTAGCCAATTACCATTCAAAACTGGATGTCAATCCGCCAGCAGGGGACAGGGTAGCGCAACTCCCCAGGCTGACTCACTGTCCAGCTGAGCTGCAGTGCTGGCTGCTCCTCTGAGTCCTGGCCACCGCTGCTCCCCTATTCCTTCCCTGCCACTGCTCAAGCTGAGCCAGGTTCTTCCTATGCTCTGCTTTTCTGAGGGGGGGGGAGGAAGAAGGCCTCCCTCTAGCACGCAGCACCTGCACACACACAGAGCTGTGGGGACCCATAATCAGGGGGCGTGCAGGTCCTGCGCACCAAAATAGGCCTCCTTGTTCTCTTTCCCCACTCAGAAAAACTGACCACAAGAAGAACCTAGCTCATCTTGGGTAGCAGCAGGGAAGGAGTAGCAGTGGCCAGGACACATTTTCCTGCAGGTCTTCACAAACTAGATTTCCTGGCAGTGGACAAAGCCCTTTCTTGACTTACAGAAAACTCTCCCATAGAGGGGAATCTCCTTTACTTCCTCTCCCCTTTGAATTTTCCCTCCTGCTGAGCTCTGAGCTCCTACTTATGCAGGACCTGGCCTCTCCTACCAGACCAATGCTTCAGGTGTGGCTTCTCATAATTATTTAGCCCAGTAATTATTCCTGGGCTACTGATGGGTAGCCCAGGGAATTTTCACACGGATTTTTTTTTTCTTTAAAAAGAGGGGCAATTAAGGAGCACAAATCTCATGGATTCACTCAGAGCTTGTTCTCACGAGCAAGGATAACTTACTCCAGAGTAACTACACCTCCCTCCACTTCTGTTCTTACAAGTAACCAGGGGTCAAATAGGTCTTTCTTTCCTCTGACTTGAAGAGCACCATCAGCAGGGGAAGCTGGAACAAGAAGCATTCAATGAGGCAGAGACATTGGGTGTTTTCAGATGTTACGAGAGCACAGTCAACCACAGTGAACCACACCCAACCCTGCGGCGGGGCCAAAGGACCCCGAACGTCTGTTCGGTGGTCGCCAGATGTTCACCACAGACAATCACCAGCAGGGGACAAAGTTAACCACCCTTCTGGAGGTCTGGCCCAAACCACCCCCGAAAGGGTGATCAAAGCAGTCCCCACCGGGAAACAGCAAAAAGTAACGACTGAATGGCAATCACAAGCCGGAAGCAATCAAAACGATTCCCAGCCAGGGACAAAGCACGCAGTGTCACTGCCAGGCAACGAGCAGCAAGACAGACTGAAGAGGGAGATTTAAAGGGCACACAGCAGCAGGGGGACGTGGCGGGATGGAGCAAGACGGAAGGGAGAGGAGAGTGGAGGACGAGCAAGGAAGGGAGGAGGAGGAGGAGGCGCAGGTGGTGGTCGTGCTGCACATGGAGGCAGTGGAGGGAGAGCAGCAGCAGCCAGGCCAGGCTGCCCCAGAGCCGACAACCGGCATGGGGGAGGAGGCACCCTGGAAACAGGTAAGGGGAGCGAGGGGGGGCAGCGGCACCAGGGCACCAAGGGGGGTATATGGGCCCACAGGAGCAGAAAGGGGGGAGGACCGTGGGGCCTGTCCATCCAAAAGTGAGCTCTCCAGGTGGCATCATCCCAGTGAGCCAGCGCCCGGGCCCACCACCCCTGTGACCGCTCCGTGACCCATACCCACCGAGCAGTGGGCATAGTGAGCAGGGCTGCGTGTCCCAGGGTCTCCCTCCACCATTGGTGATGGCCGGCTGCCTTGTGGAGTGCCACTTCCCACTCCTGGGTGCAGCTGAGGGCCTGTAAGGCCACCCTGGACACCCTCTGGACCCTGAGCTAGGCCAGGGAGCGCCTGTGCCCGTGGTGGGATCGCCTGCCTCTAGCTGCACTCCAGGCTATGCACACCCGCAGCCGGACAGCCAGGTGCACCTACGCTGTCTGGATGCGCATGGTGTCCGTGTGCGAGCGATAGCACTCTTCGCAGATGGGTAAGTGCATCCTGCAGGCGCCCAGTCTCCCCACATCCATTGTGGCCAGTGTCCCAGGTGGGGTGCAGCTGCATCTGCTATAGGCTGACGCCGGCCTAGCCCCACCTTCTATCCGCGACCCGGCACCCGCGTGGGGGCCCTGGGTTACCTCTGCCCAGCGCCCTCAACCGACTGGCCCGGTTTGCTGCAGGGCGGCCGGGGCACGGTAGTAGGGAGCGGCCCATTGAGCGCACCTGTGGTCCCAGCACGGGGCCTAGCACACGGGCCTGCCTGCGCCTGGGCATGCGGGCAGCAGCTGCATTCCTGCTGTCATCACCTCACACCAATCTGTGTTGGCTGTCGGTTGTCCTCGCCACCTTGATCTCTGTGTAGGCTGTCCGTGTGCTCAGTTCCAGCAGCTGTGCTGGGTCCTCACCCCACGCCTCGTTTGTTTGCCATGCCATGTTGTGGCCTGTGCCCTTATCACTTGGCCTTGGAGCTCCCCTGCTTCCCCTCCCGTCCCTCCTGGGATTGTGGGGGCCCTCATTCCTTTCAGTTATTAGCCGCCACTTGCTGGACCATGGCTGGCAGTGCTTTCCCAGGGCTGACGGGCCCCACCCCGCCCAGCACCCCTCATAGCTGGACCTTCCGTGAGACCATGGCCCTGTGTGACCTGTGGCATTCCCCATCTGTGCAATTTCTCCTGAGCTGCCCGGACAGCCTCTCAGGTGCCTATGTGAGTCTGAGCTCTGGGCTGCGCTATCTTGCCTATGAGGTGAGTGCCCGCGATTGCCGACTGCATGCAGAAACGCTGGGCCTGCATCCCTTTCCCAATGGGCGCATCCCGGAGATGAGGTGCTCGCATGTGGGGTGGTCCACAGCGGAGACCGTGTCTGCTTTCTCTGTGTGCAGCCTGGCCACCTACATGGCCTGTCTGGCAGAGGGGGACCCTGCCCTGGCGGTTTCCTTCTTTGGCTACGTCCACGGGGCCCGTGGTTACCAGTAGTTGCATGGGGCGACGTATCACCGCCTGTTGGAGCTCAGTCATCTTCTGTGGCCCCCTGCTGCTGACTATGGATTGTCAGAGCCCACAGAAGCAGAGCTGGAGACGCTGGCTGGTGTGTGGTCTCGATCCGATGTCCAGGTAGGGCTCACCATTCAGGATCCCTTCAAGGCGTACTACTTCATTGCCCACCACATGTCTGCGCTGGGCTACCATCGGGGCATGCTTTAGTGGCTGCACTTCATGCACTTGATGGGCCTACCAGCCCCGGGCCCCTTTGTGACCCCCTGCAGCTGGCTGTGAGGCCCCCTGTGCCTTCTGGACCCTGGATGCTGGCCCCTCTGTGAGCTCCCACTGCCGCCCTGATGCTATGGGTCGCTGCTCACTCCCTCCATGATGTCCCGGGCTCGTTGCTGTGCAGGCTGGTTCTGGGGGTTCCGTTGCCCCTGCCTTTGACTCTGGGCCCCCTCCATGGACCTCCCCCTGTTCTCCTCTGCAACTGGTGTTCCCCTACATGGCTGGCTTCTCCTGTGGCTGTGTCCTGCTCGCCGAGCCAGCCCCCCACTCCCCAGGTGATGTTTTCCATCCTCGTCTGGCCACAGGCCCCCCCATGCCCGTGCCCCCCCCAGTTGACTCTGTGACCATGGGGGTCTGGGGCCCCTGGACTGCACCTCCTGGCATCCTCCCGGAAGGGGGGTCGGTCGCCTGCTCAGCCCTTCGGCTCTGGCTCACCTCCATCCCATTCAGCGCACCCTCACCATCGGGGTGTGTATGTCCCTGGCTGCCTCCTGGACTGTTCCCGGGTCACTCTGGGGTCGTTCCCCATCCATGCGCCCTCTTCCTGTGCCTGTGCTCTGCCCCTGCGGGGTCCCGCCCATGCCTGGGCTGCCTGTGTTGCTGTGAGGTGGCCTGGAATGCCTGGGCTGTTGTCGGGGTTCCGGGTGCCATTCCCCGTGTCCTGCTCTGCCCCGGGCTGGTCCCCCCCCCCCCGCTTCCCTGGCCTGGGTCCCCCCCCTTTGCCCATTGTTCCGTGTGTGTTGGCCTTCCCACTGTGTTCCCCCTNCCCCCCCCCCGCTTCCCTGGCCTGGGTCCCCCCCCTTTGCCCATTGTTCCGTGTGTGTTGGCCTTCCCACTGTGTTCCCCCTCCCCTTCCTTTCCCGTATGGGTGTGTATGCGCCCAGGTGTGTGTTTGTGCTGTGTGTTCCACTGTGACCTCATCTTCCCTGTGCCCGTTGTGTGTGCTGCCTCGGCCGCTCTTCTCCCTCCTCCCCCTCCCTTCCTGTTTCCCTTGTGTGGGCATTTCCTTTTGGCGCTTTTGGCTTCCTTTGCCCTCAGTCGGCCATGTCTGCCTCCTGCCCCTCCCCAATGCCTTCTGGGTGTTTTGACCATGGCCCAGAATCGGCGTCACATCTGTTGCACTGCCCCGGGCTGCGTTCTGTTGGTCCGATTCCCTGCCATGGTCTCACTCCCATCATGTCTGTTCCGGGCCTTCCTGGACCACAAGGGGTGGTTGGTCGGCTCGCCACCGCTGGGAATCCACTGTGGCGATTCGGGACCGCGTAACATCTGAAATCACCCATTGTTTTCTTTCATAAAAACAGGTGGTTTAGAAATGCTTATTGGTAGCGTAGCAGCAGCTTGAGGACTTCCTCCTCCAATATCCACAATAATTCCTTCAGAGATAGGAGCCTTCCTCCCCACTTCAACCTAAGTACCTTCCCTTTTATCATCATTTCAACCTCCCTGCTTGTAAGAACACAGGGGGAGGTTAAAGTGTGTTAGGAGGTATTTACCTCCCAAAAAATGTGCTAGTGAGAAGAAGCAGTCAGTGATTCTTTGTGGGATAATGCATGCTGTAGCTTCTAATCTGTGAGAGAGTCCCATTCACTTCAGCAGGACTCATGCCTTTGCTGTTTCCACAGCGTCCCACCAAAAGACCAAAACCCCAATACCTTTGAAAATTTCCTCCTAAATGAATACCAACAGCTGAATACAACCAAGCATTTCCAGAGCCCTGTGTTAGCACTGTGAGAGCTGTGACACACAGTTGGACAGTTTAGATTACTGCCTGTTGAAGGCAGCTGTACTCTTACTCACAAGCCAGCGCGCTGCAATAATGTGCATTTATATGGCATTATTTTCTCTCACGGATCACAGAGCGCTTCTCAAACACACAACAATTCAGTCATACAGCCCCCCCCTCTGTGAGATACCGCAGGCTGAAAAACACCTACTGTACAGCTAGATGAACCAAGGCCCAAAGTTTATATGACTTTCCCAGGATAATCCACCAAGTCAGTAAAAGAGCGAGGAATAAATGCCAGAAATTCTGACTTCTAATCCCCTGGTGTGTACACTCATTCTCTTTAGAGAATCATCATCATGACCAAAAAAGAAACTAGGGGAGGGGGGGGAAACCCAAAGGGGATGGAGCCACAGCTTGGTGTTTTAAAAATGGCTTTAACCCCATCCAGGATCCACACGGCATGCACCAAGGCCCCTGTGACCCAAAGGCTGCCCATGCTGGGCCTTCCTTGGGCACTGTTGCCTTTTAATTACCAGGGTTTGGGATGGGGGACGAGGGGTTTAGCCAGCAAAAATCTCTCTGGTTGGCAATTTTTGTGAGATATATAGCTCACCTTCTAACCCTAATCCTGTTTACTCCATGTCAAACCGGCTCCTATACCTCAGAGTGGCCTGAAACCTGCTGTAAATGGTGTCAAGTTGCCAATGGTCCCTGGGGCTTTCGGGCAACCACTCTGATTGCCAAAAAATATGGGCACTGGAGCCATGGTGTCTGCCTTTGTGAAGCACAACTGGGTGAGGAACAGAAGGGAAAGTACATATGTGCTCCCCAGCAAAAGTGCCAGGGGCACTGCTCTGGGCTCCATCTCCGGCCTGCTTTTCAGGTGCTGCTTCTGCCAGACTGTCACTGGGCTGCCATGTTCCAGCAGCACTGCCTGCCCTAGGAAATATCCAGGCAAGGATTTTTTAAAATGGATTTTATGAATGATTGGCAACCTTAGGCAGAGTCTTAGCCTTCCTGGTCAAAGGCCTGCTGTCAACTCAGTCATGGCTCCTGCACCATGCAAGAGTCAAGCCCTCTACAAGATGCTGCACAAACTGCAGGGGAAGGAATCCCTCTCCTGGCATGCAGCCGCAATGCCCCACAGATCCCAGTAAGGTTGGAAGTACTCAAATCTTAGGGCTTCACAGCTGCAAGAGTCACAGGACCTCCTATGCTGGCCCTGATCTCATAGAAGTCGGATCCAGTGCCACACTGGCAGCCGCTGAGGACCTGGTGGAAAACATGAACACATATAATTGTTCCATTTCCCCGTAACTCTTGGACGCTGCTTCAGACACAAGTGGGCTAAATCCAGAACGAGAAACCTTCTTCCCTCCATGGGCCACATTTGCATTTAGTACAAGTCTGCAGGCTAGTCAAGGACAGAGGGCTCTTGCTGTGGACAGACTGAGGGGATGTAAAAGCACACTCAGGATCGGAGAAGTGAGTGGAGAGTTGAAGGAGAATACTCAGGAGAGAAATGGGGTAACAAGTCCAGCCTTAGGGTGGGCAGGTTGGGTAACTGGGTGCAGGGTGCTACTCCCGAGTATGCTCTTGAATGCTCCCTGCAGGGGCAAAGGGCGCGCCGCCCCCATGGGCAGCTCTTGGACCCAAAGACTGGTGTTTCTGCAAGGTCCTGTCCCCTTCTCTACTTTTTCTGCCCTGGCCTAGAGGCTCTAGCCCTGCCCCCTTAGTCCTGGAGGCACTGGCCCCACCATCTAACTAAGGCCTATGCCCTAAGCCCCACCTTTTCCAAGACCTTTTCTAAGGCTGCTTTTTGACAAGCGCCGCCCACTCCGGCCTGTAATCATGCGCCCTGTAAAAGTGCATATTGAGGTATTTAATTTGCGCTCTTAAAGAATGCGTGACCAGAAATATGGCATGTCTAGGCGTGTCTAAACGCTGCCCATGGCACTTTTACAGGGCGCATGATTACAGGCACAAGCGGGCGGCGCTCGCCTAAAAGTAGCCTACGGCTGATTCTGTGTGGAGATGAGGGATAATCTCTAAGAAGGGGAGGCATTGAGATACATGCTCAGCAGAGTTGAATTGGGTACCCGCAAAAACGGGTAATCTGTTGAATTTCCAGTACCCAAATCGACCATTAACGATGGACCTGATATACGACCCAATTGGTACCCTATGTCCTGAAATGTTGACTTCCGGTACTGATTCTTCAACGTTTTTGTTGTTATACTGACTCCCAACATAGACTGGGATCAGTTTTCCATCAAGTTCTGACAATTCTTTTGGCAACTTCCAGCCCCCCAAAACTACTTCCAGTTCCAAAAATGTTTACTTTTTTAAAAAAATTATTTTTTTCTTTAAACACTTATTTATGGGTTTTCCATCACAGAAAATCTACTCTCCTGTCTTTGAAAGTTAACTTCTGATCCCAGGAAACTACTTACGGTAACTTTAAAAAACAAACAAATTGTGCCAATTGTTTTGGTTACCGATACCTGGGCCTCCTGTTTCAATCCAATGGTGCGTGGACAGCCCAGGCCACTTTGGTGAAAGCCAAACGGCTGAATAAATTACTGCTGACCTTTTTTAGATCTAGGGCAATTGCCCCGGCAATTAAAATTTACGTGCACAAATCACTATTCCAATTGCTGTATGGGGCCCAGTTTTGGGCATTGGATAAACTTCGTGATCTAGAACGCCTTCAAACCAGTTACATACGGGTGTTGCTCGCTGCCTCCCGGGACTCCAAATATGGCGCTGTGTTCAGAAAGTGGTCTTTTTTCTCTTAGAGGGAGAGTCTGGCTTAGGGCCTTTTCATACTGGCTCCAACCCTACTTTAACGGGGCAGCCCCACGGGTGCAATTAGTGCTGTGTGATAAGACTCCAATAATTGGACAATTAAGGTGAAAAATGAAATCAAATGCTTGGGCCTCAATCCGGCCTCCTTAGCCCCATTAGGCTACAAGGGTGCGAGGAAACTTGTGGCCCAAAGGCTTTCAGATATAACACGTCAGGAGATGACTGCTGGAAATGGCTCAAGTAGAGCCTTGGGGTTTTATAGTCAGCTGGTAAATGAATCTTGGTCTCCCATGCCCTTTTTGGGGGGCAACTTATCCCCTAGGGAAAGAAGGCTGTTTCTGCTAGCCAGACTTAACGCCTTTCCCTCCATACATACGGAAGGTAGATATCGTGGGATCCTACTGCTGAGTGCCTTTGCTCTTGACCTTTGAACCAGATCGATTCATTGGAGCACATACTACTCCGTTACCCCTTTTATGATGATTAGGGAAAGATTTCTGGCCCCCCTTATAGCCCTCTTTACGGGCCGATCAGCCAAATTTTATGTCATATTTATGTTGAAGGACAGCTCCACGGCTACTACGGGGAACGTGGGCGCCTTTGGGGGCCGGGTTGTTTTTATTCAAAATAAAAGCAGGGCCCAGATCAACCACCCGGATGACGTGCTTGTTTACCAGTCACTTGAATCTGCTTCTTAGTTTTGTCACCTTACCTCCTCCAGTTTCATTGATCCATTTTTATTATTGTTATTACTTGATTTTTGCCCAACGGGCAGTTCATTTGGTTTTTCGGTTTAGTTATTAGTAATTGTTATGGCTGTAAACTTGTGTGGAGATAGAGCTGCCAAGACCCAGCTATTTTAAATATTTTAGATTTATCTTTGTATGGTCGATTGTCCCCTATGAGTATAACCCGGGGGATTTTAGTAAGAACCTGTTGGATTATTCTAGTTATTATTATGTTTCCAAATAATGTTTTTATTTGTGTCGGAATATTTTTTACAAGGTTACGTAGGATTCATAATGTTGTAATAACCTATTCGGTTACACAAGAAAGTATTATTACTTATTCATTATTATTATTATTACTAAAAAAACAAATTGTGCCAATTGTTTTGGTTACCAATATATTAATTGGTAATCAGTAAATAAATAAATAAATCTGTACTGGAAGTAATTTTCAGGTACATTCTTGGTACCCAGTAACCTGTCAGGTACCCAATGCAGTATCCAAAAAGCAGGTATTACCTGTGGGTACTAAATTTAGTACCCATTTTGGGATAGCAGCTAGATCTGTGAACCGTATTCATGAACTGGGAAGGGGTAACATAACAAAATGGTTATTATATATGGATTCATATTGTTGTTGTTTATTTTGTATTTTAATTCTATTGGGAGCCACCTCAAGTTGCTTTTGAGCGGGATAAAAATTGATTAAAAAAATAAAAATATTGTCAACTCTGTATTGCCCTCTGGCCTGACGTTTCTCACCCTGAGTTAAATTTATTAACTCATTCACAGGAAACCATAATGAACTCCTTAGAATCAGTGATCACTAAATGGAGCAGTAGTTGACAAAACTATATGCTTACATAAAGCTTCCACAGCTTGCACTCTAAGGAAGATTTTATAGGGCAAGAAATCCTAGCTCACCAACTACACTTTCATTCCAAAATGATTGCTATATTTCCAGAGAGAATGCCAATTCATTGGTCAACTAGTGGAGGTGTACGTATTGCATGCAACAATAGATGTGGTAGTAGATGTATTAGAACTAACTTCTCTCAAGAGGAATGTTAATCAGGCTGGTTCTACCACAGAAACCAAGTAGTTCTCTAGATCTCCAAAATTTTCAACGAGTCTTTACATTGTAATTAATTAAGAGCCAGTAGTGAAGAATATTCTCCTCTTTGTTTCAAGTACCTAAGAAAAGAAAACCAAGCATAAAAGGTTACTGGAGACCAGCTGGTTTGATGCAAGTCATTGGAAAGATCTAAGTAATGATTTAGCAGACAAAATTGAGGAACATTTGGTACAGCACAGCATGCTGAAAGGCTGCAGAGGTACGAGCAGGTTTCAGGAGAGGCAGGTCATGGCTTAGAAAATTGCTGGAATTCTTTGACTGCACTGCATTGCCACCGCAACAGACCAGAGAAATGGAGTGGACTTTGTTTTTCAAAGTATTTGACAAAGTTCTTGACTCAAGGTTAATGACCTAAGGAGCCAAGAAACATAACAGAAGAAAAAGTTGCTGGAATTAAAATTGACTTAAGAGTAAAAACTGCAAGGAAGCTGTAAATATAATTTTTAAGGTGCGGAAAATGTTACAGCAAGTTGGTAGCTAAATGAATTGAAGGACTTTGCTGTGTAATTGTTCTTATGAGGTTTTCTGTAATTTAAATTTAATAAAGGTTCTGAACCGACAGCCTTGAGCCTACCAAATTATTCACAAAACAGGTTATGCATGGGTACCTGCAGTATATAGTTTC
Organism: Sphenodon punctatus; assembly: GCA_003113815.1. Classification (NCBI taxonomy): domain Eukaryota; kingdom Metazoa; phylum Chordata; class Lepidosauria; order Sphenodontia; family Sphenodontidae; genus Sphenodon; species Sphenodon punctatus. The sequence continues at coordinate 7,473,919 of QEPC01011796.1, read as the reverse complement.
ACAGACATATTGTGATGGGCCCCCCATTTTGACTTGCTGGGGCTACTGGGAAAACAGAAAATGTCCATTTAGGTCTGTGTCCCTTCTGTTGAGACAGTCAAAGGTGTCAGTTGTGATGGTCTAATATACTGTCTACTAGTGCACGTTCTTCTGAATAGTATAGCAGGTCTGTTGCTGCATGTGCTATAAGTAGAGATGGGAAGTACATTTGTAGAATGCAAAAAAAGACTGAGATTAATCAGTGGGTGTCATGGATGTTTTGCTTAAGTGCGCCAATGTTTTTGAAGTCAAACAGATACCTTTGGCAGTTGAAAATGTCCATTTGCAAACGAACATGGCCTCATGGCACTTAGAAATACATGCACACTTCCAAGGCTGCATTCAAAATATGGAAACTAATGTATTCCCATTTTTAGGATGAGAAAGATATTAATTTGCTGAAATTTAGATTGGACAGAAATTATGAAGACCCTAAATAAATAGGTAAGCAAAATAGGGGTAAGAAAAAATGGAGAGGGAATCAAAAGAACAGTATGCATTAATTTTGACAGGAGCAATCAAACAGATTCCCAGATTAATATCGCGGGCATGGCCAATTTGCCATAGCCACAGCTTTGACAATTAAAATATCACAGTGGTTATTTGGAAGTGCCATATACATGAAACAATAAATCTTTTCATTGCAAATAATAATATATACTATTCCTAATCCCACAAATGTTACACAGTTATCATTATTCATTTATATAATGTTTTCAGTATCCCAAGTGGTTTACAATCCTTCTCTAGTTCACAACAACCCTGTAAAGGTCATTATTAATCCCATTCTACTGATGGGAAACTGAGGCTGAGACACTGGGCATTTATAGATGTGCGGTTGGTGCGCTGCCAGGTCAGGGAACAGAATTTTTATTGTACCCTGTAGCCCCTCCCTGGTCTGACCCAACCAGGGAGGGGGTACAGGGAGCAATGTGCAGCCTGATGGACAGCCAGGGCTGCCAAGAACAGGGAACCATGACTGGTGGCCATGGTAACCCTCCCCCCCACACACACAGCAGGGTCAGGTTGGCACGGAAACAGATGCACCAGCCCAGTTTGGCATGCTATGGCCCACGTTCCTTCCAGGCCAGCAACATACCCCACCAGGGTCTGTACCAGGCCCACATCTGACAGCCCAGAAACCGATGCATTGGTGACGCACTGGCAACTGGGCCAGCATCATGTCTATTAACACCCACTGTGACTTTTCCAAGGCTAGAATTTGGAAACCTCATCTCCTAGGTCCTAGTCACAGTCCTACACGTTATCCACCAAGCTGCACTGACCCTCTGGCTCCATAATGAAGGGACTTTGGGGAAGGGGCTCCAGATACACCCAGGACTCCTAAAGTCAGTGGCTGCACATGAAGACCTTCGTGACTGCATGCAGCCACTGTGGCTGAACCTGAGATTTACCAAGTTTCTCTTTAGGTTAATTAGAGATTTATGCTTTCGGATCTCCAAATTGAACCGCTGAAATCCAAGGTAAGACTTTTATTGACCACAGTGGGGTTGGGGGAGAACCTAATCTATAGCTCCATGAAGTCAGTAGTTTAGATGTTCCCAAAGTATGGGTCAGGCCCCCAAATGGGACTGTGCCATCTGCAGACTGGGTCACAATCCCAAATGATCTTTGATATACTTAGTTTTCATGTCTTTGTTGCTGTTTGAAAGCATAGGATTATATTTAAATCTCAAAATGGAGTCACCCAGGTGAAACACTTGGGAGCCAAAGTGATGTCTTTCTACTGGATTCCATGCACTTTGGATCAAGCTCCAAGAGCAGGAAAGCCTTTCCGTATTCACGACACACACAAAAAACAATGGGAAAATAGAGGATCTACAACAAATATATGAACTGGAAAACCATAAATGCATCCTAATCTGAGTATATATAGCATGTCTTGAAGCAAAGAATAAAAGCAGCATTATTTGCTGAAAAAGCAATGCTATGCTTTATAGCATAGGAAAGAGATTTGGGAGCACTTGAAGAAAAATCCCTGGAGTCTTCAGCCCTATGTACATTGCTGTAGAGCTGTACTGAACAAAGCAAATGTGATTCTGTGTTATAGTGGAGGAATACAATATAAATCAAGGAAGGTGGTAGTAGTGTAAATGTTAGACTTATAATGGAAATGCTGATACAACCCTAACTTATGGAGGTGCTGGCAGAAACTGGCTGGATAGCATTTAAGTAGTGTTTGCAGAGCCGATCACAGTATCTTAGAAGGAACACTCTGTACTAGAGGTAAACCAGCAGCTATGAATCAGGCAGAATGCCTAAATACATATCACCCAAGCTAAAATTGAGGGGGAAATCTTTTATTCCGATACCGTATTTGTTCTTTACATTTCAAAAGCCAGAGGAAGCAATCAAATCCTTGGAGCTTTCTTCTTCAATAAGTCATATTAAAAACAAAAAAAAAGATCCTCAATTGGTTCAGAATTTATTGATCTGAATCAACAGTGAACTTCACAAATTCATACAAAAGAGCCAACTTATTATACTGCTATTTAAAAGATACATTCATTCAGAATTCATCAGGAGATTTCCCTTGGAATATAAATACATACAAAAATTAGAGAATGCATACGAGAATAACGTTTCCCAGCAGATAGTCTAAATCGATTTTCTCTGTTACATTTTTTAACTGGCAAACCAGAAGACCTCACCTTAATTATGTTTAGCCTTTGTATGTTTAAACAGTCCTAAAAAGGTGCATGATACAAAGACCAAATTGTAATTAAGGTAAATAAGGTCTGTTATCTGAAAATTGGGTACAGGTTTGAATATTTTGTTGGATCAAGGTCTAGGTCAGTGTTTCCCAAACTTCAGTGTGAATAACCCCATTTTGAGTCCTAAATATAATTCCATGACCCCAGAAAGCACCACAGACATGCAAAGTATAGAAAATATCAATCAAGATCATGACCTCATCTGTAGATGGAAACACCCCAACTGACATCTTGGACCAGAGTTTGGCAATCTCTAGTTTAATGCATTTTGTAAGATAATTAGCAAATTGGTGGTGATCATTATAAATGCCACCGTTCATTTTCTATTAATCAGTTGATTTTTGTACTATAATACTGTCACGGGTTGGAGGGCCACACCCCCACTTTACCGAGTTTGAGTGACTCAGTTTCCCTCGCGTTCAGCCCACTTGAATCAGTTTTCTCTCTCTGGCTGATTCAAGCCTGCCGCAGGGACAACCCCTTTGTCACCCAAGGCCCCGATCTTTCCCGTTTACAGACTCTTTAATCTCTGGGTTCACAAGAGCTTGAGAACTCTTGTTGCTCACTTGTGTTCCAATGTCAGTCACAGACACTTCTTCATAAAGATAAGAAGTAAGTGTATTAATTACATAAGCAAGATTGTTGATACAGAGTGGTTACTAGAAATCAAAGGTAAATATAACGCATTTCTAACCTATACTGGTTGAGTTCCTCAATAAGCATCTTACCCTACCAAGGTCCATAAGTTCCTCTCAGTCCTTGATGTAAGTGACTGGGTCTTCAGTCATAGAGTTGCTAGAAAGCAAAGTCATGCCTCTCAGTCCATGTCTTCCAGCCTTGTTTACTGGCAAGATGCAGGATGCAGATGAGAGTGCTCAAGATGACTCTGGCTAAGCGAGAGTGAGAGCGATCCTGAAGGTGGCTTAATGGCCTCCTTAAATACCTTTCATGGTCTCTTTGTTTCTCGTTCCCGCCTTGGAGAAATCTGAGGTCTGTCACGTGGGCAATGGCTGCCTGCATTAGCATGTTTAATATTTCTGGCCATGCATCTGGGGCAAATCCACAAACTGTCTTTCCATTTCCTGGAGCTTGGTCACGTGTCACAGTCTTGATTTGAGCTTTACAGTTCTTAATTGTAACATTACATACACGTTGCACCTTTTGCTTTACATATTTACTAGGCTTGTAGTCTACATGTAGGCCAGTTTCACACGTGTGTGACCCTATGTTCCTCCGTGACAAATACCAAGGGTGTTTAAGGTATTGGTGGCTTTTTATCCAGCATACAAGACAACAAGTGCTATTAAGCAGATGATAGCACTTACTAGAGCTCTGAACAGACATGATTTTGCAAGCACATCCTAATCTGAGCCCACTGATAAAGCCCTAGCCAGCATTTGTGAGATTGGTGTGACACAAAAAGAATGATACTGTTCATATGTAGGAATATCAGGCTCAGCCTATTTTTTAAATGATAAGTGCATTTGAACCCAGCCCAACAGGCTTTGCCCCTTTCAGGCTGGTCTGGTTTAGACAAAACCAGAAAACATGGATAGTGAAGAAAGGACTGTTTTAAATGATGACAGGGCAATCCTTCTATTGGGCTAATTGTCAAGGAAGTGCAGAAGATGCATAGCTTAGCTTCAGTTGAACTACTGGAAAACTCACTCTCTAAAACTACTGCAAACGTGGGACTTCACCATTTTCTGAGAGTATCCTTGATCTTTGCAAAGGGAGCTTGCTCGTAGCACAGTGAATTGCAACCCAATACTTTGCATAAAAATTCATGAGACACGGTATCTATTTCAGCTATGTTATAGAGCAGTAAAAGAGAGGGGAGAAAAAAGTTTAGCCCTTCCACTCAGACAGGGTTCATTTTGAGTGATGATTGCAAACCAGCCGTGGAAATTACAGATGCTACTTGGTTCACTATTATTTTGCAGCATCTCCAGTAATCTTCAGTGATCATTTATAACAGCATGTCTGATGACTTTCAAAACATAACTGGAAAGGATACTTCTGTGGAGAGTATGGCTGCTCAAAGGAGAAATCAATCTTTGCTGCTCGGGGAGCAAACTTCACGCTGCCACTATCAGACGGTTAGACATTTCAACATACAAAAATAGGGCTGGGAGTGCACGGTTCTTAACAAACATTCCAGACTGCTCCATTGGAGCACACAGCACTAGAACATTCAGGTGAAGACTCCCCCTCCCCCCCCCCAACACGGGGATACAAAAGATACTGATCAACTTATTCAATCAGCAATGAATTTGCAAAGAGAAAAACAAGATAACATTAATATCCACTGAGCTGCATGGAGCACATACCCTCCCCCCATGCCCAATTTGTATATGTACTTGTTATAGCTTCTTAGCTATTGAGCCTCCTAACTCAGTTGGAGGTGGGGGAAATGAGGCCATTTGCTATGGATTTCATTCAATCCCCTAGTCTCAGTCAAGATGGCAGCCATCACACTAAATAAAAAGCCTCAAAGATGGCTGTGCTATGCAAGGTGCCAGAGGTGAAATAAGCATGCAACATTTTGTTGACTTCCACCGGCCTCTTCATAGATTTGGGGGTTCATCTTCAGTGAATCCATTGCAGAACTGGAGCTTCAATGAGCCCATGAGAACATAAGAAGTGCCATACTGTGACAGACCAATGGTCCATCGAGCCCAGCATCCTGTGTCCAGGCAGCCATTCTTGGTCACTTTGGAGAAGTACCCAACAAGTCATAATAGAGTGAACAATTCCCTGCTTTTCACACCCAGCTCCGGACAGTCAGGTCACATCCACCAACACCATGTGGATGATCCCAGCATAAGCAATTAAACCAAAGGCTTGAAAACAATGAATATAAGGGAATGAACACTGCAAACTATATGAGGAATGGCCCATCTTTTCATTTGGTGCATTTGTAATGCAAGATGAGGTCTCGATCCCTGATGCCTTCCCCCCACCATCCAACACACACATACACACACACACACCAAACACTGCTGTAATACAATAGTAACAGTCAGTAGCAGCTGGTAGACTTTGAGGATGGTGGGGCAGTGTACAAGGAAACTTAACATTTGACACATTACTACTGAATACACATTTGTAAAAAAAACCAGTAAATAGTTAAATACAGATCCAAAGACTACACAATGTTGGTGGCATGCGGAGCAAGTAAGCAATATAAAAAACTCTGTGAAGAAATCAAAAAGGGGAAAGCAGCAGTTGCTCCTGTAGATCACATGGTAGAACAGATTCCACCCTCCCCCACCCCCCCAAGGACAAGGTACAAGGACATTATGTGTAATTTCTTTCACTTTTAAAATTTGCTATTTAAAAGATAAGAATCCACACAGGAAAGAAACGCTACAGATATGCCGACTGGCATATACTACAGAATGATCTCGGCACCTAGTACGCACTAAAGAATCTACCACTCAGGAGAAAGACCCCTATCAATACTCAGCTGTGAGAAAAGCTTCGCAGTAATGTCATTCAAGAGAGCTGATGCAGTCTAGTAGTTATCATGCAAGGCCTTAGAGCTGGGAGACCTTGTTCAAGCCCAGGTGGTCTTGGGCAAGTCATTCTTTCCCTATTTCATCTACCAAATGAATAGTCAAGGGTGCTGGTCATATATGTGGAGAAACAAGAGCTCATTGCAGTCAGATGTGGGTTTATCTCCCATTCATCTGCCAATCAGGCAGATGAGGATCTAATGCACAATGGTAGAAGAAAACACATTACCACTATTGCAGTGTTTTCGATGTGTGTCTTTAAATAAACAGAAAGCCGACGTTTATAGTCAGCTAAGCTAGGGTGTGATCTTTATCCATTGAAGAGGAGGAATTTTGATGAGCCGTCAACATTGATGAGTTCAGGAATTGGCACCAGAGAAATGGCCTGAGTGAAATGAGCTGGTGACCCTGAGCCAATTCCCTAACAATTGAGATGGATTCATACATCGCAAAAGCCACCATCACATTTGGCAGAAATACGCATCTGAGTTAATGCTCACAATAGAAAGACACAAGAGTAAGACAAAATGTTTATGCAGAACAAACCATCATCTCATACTTCCATGGGGAGTCATGTGCTTCAATGCTGGCCTATAAGACCAGACAGGTGATCAAGGGGAAGCAAACTAGGTCAGGGAAAAAGGGGGCAGAAAGATGGGCATAAAACAAACTGCATAGTTCTTAGGTTTCACAATCTATTTATTTAGATTTTTATCTCATCATATCCCCTAAGGCTCAGAGTGGCTCACATGATTACAAAAATAAAAAATAGTGCCTCCCCCAACCAAATGCCTGGCCAAATAAACAAGTCTTACACTGCCTCTGGAACATGCTCAAACTAGAGCTTAGTCAAACCACCAAGGGAAGTGATTTCCAAAGCTGTGGAGACGGAATGCCTCTCTGCACGCCCAGGTCGTATGGACCTGGACTAATGATGGAACTTGCTGATCTTAGAGGCTGCAGAGGGACATAAGGAGGAAGGCAGTCCTTTAGATATGTAGGCCCAAGCCCTTTTGGGATTTATTGATCAAAACCAGCACCTTGAATTGTGCCCGGAACGCTACTGACAACCAGTGCAGACTCTGAAGCATGGGTGTTATAACCTCCCAGTGACCCACCCCTGTCAAAAGTTGGGCCGCTGTGTTCCTCATGACCTACCGCTCCCAAACAATCTTCAAGGGCAGTTCTACATAGACCATGTTGCAGTAGTCTAGCCTTGAGGTGACAAAGGCATGGATGACAGTGGCCAGATCTCTATCAGAGAGAAGGGGATGGAGTGTTATCCACCAGATGGAGTTGGTGAAAGGCACTCCTGACCACCGCCACAACATGGTATTCCAGACACAGCTCAGGCTGCAGGAGCACCTCAAGACTATGAACCTGATTAACCAGGGGAGGCATTACTTCATCAGTGATGACTTGGATCCTCCCAAGTCACATGGTCAACCAACCATCACTTCAGTCTTGTCCGGATTCAGCTTCAGTTGGCTCACCCACATCCAGTCCCCAATGACAGCCAGGCACTCAGTAAGCACCGAGATGGCAGGATTTGGGTGTCACCTGCATATTGATGGCAGCCCAATCCAAATCTACTGGTGATCTTGCTCCATGGCCTTAGATACACATTGAACAGGAGAAGAGACAAGATGGAATGCTGTGAGTCGCCACAGGAGAGGGGGCGGGAGGACAACGAACAATCAGCCATCACTATCTGCTGGAATGTCTCTGACAGGAATGAGCAGAACCACTCGAACGCTGTCCTGCAGACCCCTGCCAAGTCCTGCTGCTCTGTTATCAACACCTCATGAACAACTGTATCAAAGGCTGCCAAAAGGTCTAACAGAACAGGGTACAATTTCCCCTGTCAATCTGACGATGCACATCATGCTGGCCTGATATTTTAAGGTGTATAAACAATTAAATTATATATTTAAAACATCTAAGAAATTTTTTTTTAGATATCTTAGCACAGTGCATATCTTGCCACATCAATCATCCCATATCCATATTCGTGTAGGCCAAATAAAAATAATTTTTAAAAACCAGCTGCAGGCCAGATTTGGCCCATGGGACAGAGTTTTCCCATCCTTGGACTACAGAAACTGGTAGGTTTTAACCAAGTTAATTGATAATCAGAGCAGCCAAACCACAGGGCTTGGAGACAGGCCTTTGTTTGCTCATTTGTAGATATATTCCCAACCCAGGACCAGGGCATCAGAGCTTGATTTGGGCTGGAAATTCTAACCCAAGTTGGACCTGAGGCCAACTGTACTAGACCTGACCCAAATCCAAGGATGCAATTGAGCTGTTGCAGAGTCTAACTGGAGCCCAAGCCCAATCTGATCATAACACATGTTGTCACATCACTCTATCAGGGGTGGGGCTTCCACACCCCACCTGGCACAAACACAAACCCAACCTGGCACAATCGTGAAGGACACAGGTAGATAGATAGTGCACATGGCCCAACATGCCTCAGGCCAATGGGGCCAGTTGGGGCTTCGATTGGGCCAAAGGTTTCTACAGGGTATCTCCATCAACAATAAAACGTCTTTATACCTGTGACAGTCTGAAGGCTTACCTGCCACAAGTCCCCAGGATTAGGGCCCAAACACTCAGTCTCTTCATGGAAATTCAGCTCACAAGTCTTTATTCATATAGTCTTCAGCAAAGTCTTTATACACACATGCAGTGCCACTCCCAGTGACTTCCAGAGTCTCTAAACGGGGTTTAAGCCAGCTCCTGGGGAAGGCTGTAGGTACAATGGATGGTTTTGTTGCTTGCGTTTGGATTTTTCTGTGAAGGTTGCAGGAACAAGCATGTCCCCCTGCTAGCCATGTGCTTTTATGTGTGTGTGTGTGTGTGCGTGTGTGTAAAAAGACTGGGGATGTGGGGCTGGAGGGGGTGTGTGGAGGAGTTTGGAGTGCAGGTAGGGGGTGCTTGGGGTAGCTGTGCTGGAGGCTAGGGGGTTTGGGGTGCAAGGAGGTGATGGGGACACAGGGGGTTAACTGGGGAGTGGGGTCAGTTGGGGACACACGGGGGGAGGGGGCACACTGGGGAGTGGGGGCCACTTGGGGACATGGTGGGGCCATTTCAGGACACACTGGGAAGTGGGGGCACTGGGGAGCTGGGGGCACTTGGGGACACGGTGGGGGAGTTGGAATGTGGGTTTTGTTCGCTTGATGACATGGAGCATTTGTTTTGCTTCTGTCTTTGGGGGTCCCTGGATGCCTTTCTGGGCTTTGAACCTGGCCAGGCTTGTGCAAATGGCTTGAGTGTGCAGCTTTGCTGAAACTGACATTTTAAGCTGTGAATATAACCTGCCTGCCTAAATTAAGGTGACTCATTGTAGGTTTGTTTCTGGTTCACGTGTGGTTTTTATAGATCTGTGTATAGGGCCCTGGGAATAAAGTTGGTTGATTCAAAACCAGTTGGAATGTGGGTTTTGTTCACTTGGTGCTGTGGAGCGTTTGTTTTGCTGCTGTCTTTGGGGGTCCCTGGATGCCTTTCAGGGCTTTGAATCTGGGCAGGCTTGTGCAAATAGTTTGAGTGTTCAGCTTTGCTGAAACCGATGTTTTAAGCTGTGAATATAAGTTACCTGAATAAATTAAGGTGACTCATTGTTTTTTTACATCATTTTGCTCAGTGTTTCATAAGGATTAACAAGATACCAAAGCTGTTTTCTTGTGGCCCTGAGGTTTTGTATGTGTTAAACATGTGATCAGATTTGTTTTATCCTGCTATGGCATTACCACTGTTGGACAGAGTGAGAGAGAGTCATCCTACTGGAGTCCCATCCACTGAATGGATGAGTTGCTAGTAGAAGGGTTCTCTCTGTCTTCAAGTGGCAGGGTTTTACTCAGCAGCAAGGAGTTCCCAGTGTTAACTACTGTTCTGTCCATAAGATATTAACGCTGATAACTCCTAGTTGCTGGATTTTTGGAGGCTCTGCCTACAATGGACAAGTCCCACCATAGAGCTCTGCCAGCCATAAGGTTCCGCTGGCCTTACTGCCCCACCAACCTCAAAACCCACCAGCAGCCACTGTTCCCCCCCACCCCCAGGGAGGGGAGGGATTGAATAAGACAAAAGATTAAAAGCACAAGCAAACAAACAAACAATGCACAGATTAGGGCAGGGGATTTTTTTCAAAACTTACCAGGTTTCTGAAAGGATGAGACCTCCTGTTCACTCTCTAGTCTAACTGACTCTGAACTCTTCCCCCTCCCCTCTAGTGAGCCTAGAGGGAGGAGCAGGGAAGAGTCAGCTCCCCTCCACCCCCCACCCCCCGGTAGAGGAGGGCACAGGGGGAGAAAATGAGGTGGCCAGAGCATTTTGAAAAGGTGTCCAGACACGCCCCCTAAGCCTTGCTGATTGACTGGGTTTCTCCATAGGAACCCAGCCAAGGAGCACACGGCACCTCCCCCACTCTCTTCTCAATCCCCCGGAAAGCAGTGCGTTTCTGGGCCAACGCCCAGCGCATGCTTCCTGAGGGCTTGGGAGACATTCTCTAAGTCCCCGCCTCCCTTTAGCTCTCTGACCAGTGAGTGGAAAACTAGAGGGAGAGGGGAGCAGTGCAGCAGGAGGATGATTGACTCCCCTCCCCCTCTTATTTGCAGAGTTCTCTGCTGCAAGGTTTGTTTATATATGACTCATCCTGCTCTCTAGCTGGAGAGTTACAATGTAATCAAAGCCTGAGACAAGTGGGGAAATTGACCACGCTGCATCTGGATCAGCTGAGGAGCAGCTTCTGGCTCCTCAGCAAGCATGGGCCCATGGGCGGTACCCCTGAGGGACTTGGGAGGCTTGGGGGGGGCACCTGTCCCAATTCCCTGGGGGAGGGGCTGCCCCTGCCTAAGCCACTATTGCTGTTGCCTGAACCTGATGGGCCATCTGGGATCCAGAGTTTTGACATGAGGTGGCGGGGGTCAGAGAAGCTGTGTCATATGGCTCTCAGTGATATAAAAATGTTGGTAAGTTGCTTTTGGACTTGGGAACTTTTCCCACCCCTGAATATGGCTTCTGGTAGCACCAGGAACATAAGAACATAAGAAGTGCCATACTGGGTCAGACCAATGTCCATCTAGCCCAGCATCCTGTCTCCGACAGTGGCCAATCATGGCAGCTTGGGAGAAGCACCCAACAGGTCACAATGGGGGATCCATTCCCTGTTGTTTTCCCTCAGCTCCCGTCATGTTCCCTGATCCTGTCTGGCTAAAATAGCTGCTAATGGACCTATCTTCCAGAAACTTGTCCAAACCTCTTTTAAACTCAGCTATAGTACTGGCCCTTACCACAGCCTCTGGCAGTAGATTCCACAACCCAATTATATGCTGAGTGAAAAAATATTTTCTTTTATTTGTTTTAAACTTGCCACCCATGAGTTTCATGGAGTGTCCCCTAGTTCTAGTACTAGCTGAGAGGGTAAATAACTGCTCCTTGTTTATTAGTTCCACACCACTCATGATTTTATAGACCTCTATCATATCTCCTCTCAGTCGTCTCTTCTCCAAACTGAAGAGCCCCAACCTACCAAGCCTCTCCTCATACGGGAGCCCTTCCATGCCCTTGATCATTTTTGTTGCCCTTCTCTGTACCTTTTCTAGTTCAGCTATGTCTTTTTTGAGATGGGGCGACCAGAACTGCACACAATATTCGAGGTGCGGTCGCACCATTGATTTGTATAGAGGCATTATGACATCCTCAGTTTTATTCTCTATCCCCTTCCGAATAATTCCTAACATTCTGTTTGCTTTTTTGACTGCTGCTGCGCACTGCACTGCGGATTTCATTGTATTGTCCACAACCACCCCCAGATCCTTTTCCTGAGTGGTAACTCCTAGCTTAGTACCCAGCATTGTGTACACATAGTTCGGATTATTTTTCCCTATGTGCATCACTTTGCGCTTGTCCACATTAAATCTCGTTTGCCATTTAGATGCCCAGGCACCCAGTGTCATAAGATCCTGTTGCAGGAAACTGGTTGGATCATCTGTCCTGTCCTGTTCCCCTTCCTGTCTGTGTTCTGACATGCTCCACTGCCTGATTCCTGCTCTGACCCCTTTTTGCCTTAGCCTGCTCTTTCCTGCCTCCATTCCTGACCTTCTCCCATGTTTGAGAGTCCAGTGTTTGGCCGCTGTGGGGAATTGGATGTGGGTGAGCCGTCTGAGGCTGAATCCCGACAAGATGGAGGTGATGTTGGTGGGTAGGGCTGGGGGAGTGGTGGCCCCTGTCGTTGATGGGGTCTGACCTCCCCTAGTCGCTCAGGTCCTTAGTTTGGGGGTGTTCCTTGATTCACAGCTCCGCCTGAATTCTCAGGTGGAAGTTGTTGTGAGGAGCACCTTTCACCAGTTACATTTGGTACAACAGCTATGGCCATATGTCTGATTTGCACACCATCATCCATGCTTTCATCACCTCTAGACTGGACTACTGTAACACACTCTATGTGGGGCTACCCCTGGGGATGGTACGGAAGCTGCAGCTGGTGCAGAATGCAGCATCCCGTCTCTTTACCGGGCCGGGCTGTCATGAGCACATTACACCAGTGCGCCGTGCTCTGCACTGGCTGCCTATTGTCTTCCGGGTCCAATTCAAGGTGTTGGTGTTGACCTATAAAGCCGTAAATGGCCTAGGCCCTGCATACCTGCAGGACTGATTCATGCCTCGAGCCATGCTACGACCCCCGCGATCGGCTGGGGATGCCTGACTCGAATTCCCCTGGGTAATTTCCTGGGTGGCGGCGATGGGGAGGGCATTCTTGGTTGCCACCCCCAGGCTGTGGAATTCCCTCCCAATGGAGGCCTGCCTAGCCCCGGACCTCCCTTCTTTCCGAAGACAACATAGACTTGACTGTTCCACCAGGCCTTTGGAGAAGGAGACAGGTAGGGAGTTGGGTTGGGGGTGGGTGGGTGTTACGTTCTGCTCTTTTTAATGAATGTATAGTTTTAATAAGTTTTTAAGTTTTCTAATACTTTTAAATGGATTTAATAATATTGTGAGGCACCCCAAGCTGCCATTGCGAGCAGGAGGGAGTGGGCTATAAAAGTACATTGAAACAAATAAATAATAAATACCCCAAACTCCGGGCCATTGCACATTACTACTAATGTAGTTCATCCAGAACTGACTTCATTTTATAATCCTTTCAGATTAGGCTTTACCTGTTTTTACCCTGTAATTGTCCAGACGCCGCACTGTTGTCAGGGACCAGTGTTCCCTTTGTTTTCCCTATTGATGACGATGGGGGAAATGCAGTGAACATGGGTCCCTGACTATTGTGGACACCCCTAGAATACCTTGTGCTAGCGGCTTAGACAATAGCTGCTTCAAATATGCAAAGAGGAACATTACAAGTGAATTGCTGACAGAACATTTCCTGGGGAAAGAAGAGTGGAGGAATTTCTGTTTTATATAGTTGCCAGAGGGAATAGTTTCTAAAGATGCGGCGCGCGTACTGAAAGAAAATGAAGATAATCCCCAAAACAGCATCCTTAGCTATGGGCTTTTCTCTTGCAAGCTATTGTTTTTATTCCAGCCACACAATGCAAAAATAAAATGCTGATTATTATTGTTCAGTATTTACTGTGATTCAGGAAGGAGAAAGAGGAATAGTAAATGGAAGCAGTTAGTTACAGAGAAGAGAGATTCCTTGTAATCAGACCCAGAACCCATCATTTTGAGGGTTAGTATGTAGGCAACTGGAAAGAGACCCAAGTTTTGTTCCCCACCCTGTCACAGCATTTTTTCCCTCTTTTGATCTACTGAAATTTCTAACAGTGATTGCCCGACACCTAACGATCTATAGATGCACTTTTTAAGAAACATGCTTTATAACTATAATGATAAGAAAATGTTTGAAATTGTACAGGTAAACTACTAAAGAGTGTTTCCACTCCCTGTCTCCCCAAGATGCTCCTAAACGGGCATGTCCCTTAGCTTCCTGACCCTTTTATGTCCTTCCTCTATTGAACTTCTTCCATCCATCCATCTCCAAAGTCTTGAGAAGATCATGAGAGTTGCAGTGATGGGGTTTCAAGTAATACAAAACAATGGAGCCACTCCACTTCCATCAAGCTCACCAGACACTCACTTGCTGGCCAGGCCTGTCATCAGTGCCCTATGTTACAACTAGGAAGCCAAGACTCCCAGAAGTGATTTGCCAAATCCACCTAGTGAGACCAGAATTCAGTCAGAACTCCCACTTCTGAGCCTAGCCCAGTACAGCGTTCACTGGACCCCGGCGGCTCAATTCCTGATTTTACAGTTCATCACCTCATCACTCTCTGCTAGATCAGATGATCCTGGGCTTCAGGTTTCATTCATTGCTAATCGCAAGTACCTCTACAAGCTCATAGCCATACTGTCCGCTTAATCTTTAATCATTTATCAATAGCCATTGACTTTCCCAAGCAGCCATTGACTTCCTCATCGCAACATGATTAAAGCATTATAGAATCTGCAATGATCTGTATGACAATTTTCTTGTACTTCATGACATTCTGTGAACATAAAGTTTGAATGATAGAAAGCATACACAGCTGAATGTAGGTGAATGAGATGCACTTGTTCACTCCAATGAGGATTATATGCCAAAACAGTATAATGGGAAAGAGGAAACCAGTAGGCTGAAGGATAGTTTAAGACTCCAGAGCGGGTTCAGTTTTCTGTGTAACTATCTATGGGCAAGTTGCCTAACTTCTCTCTGTGTCTCAATTCCCTACCTATAAAATGGGAACAACAACATTTCCCAATTTTTAAGATGATGAGTTGCTCAGATAAAGCAGTTCTGGAAGCTTCAATGAACTAACTAATTAGATGAAGAGTCTACCCAGCTCTGAAATGGTAACTCCAATATCTCAAAACAAACACTGTCTTCTGCTTAGTCCCATACCAATCATTTCAACCATTTGCTGGCTCTGCAGATGTGGCTCTTATTGGCTCTCGTCTAAATGAATGGGATTTGTCAGTAAACCTCTGCATGAAACCAAAGCTAACTTGCACAGTGCAAAGCCACAAGAAAGCACTCTTCATCTAAGCATGTTCCGTCACATTCTCCATATCCCCAGTAGGGGGTCACAGAAGTTTGCACATACTGGCAGACATCTTGGAGCACCCACCAGATTTGGATCAGAGCACCGAAATCCAACAGATAACTTATTTGCGTCAGATGTTCTTTTCATCTTTAACTACAGGACAGCCCCTTCTTCCCAGTCCCCTTGCAGAAGGCAGGGGGAGAGCCAGGCACATGTTACTGAGGCTACCTGTGAACCAAACCCCAGACTGCTGCTCCAGTGTTTTCTGTTGCAGCAGCCACCAAGGGTTTGGCAAATTTCAAATTCTCATATTTGCGTGCATGTTCGTACACACAATGTGGGGGAGTAAGTGGATGCTGTAACATGTACAAAGCCCTAAACGCAAGAGTAAACAGTGCCCCAATCTGCAAGCAGGAGCAAGACTAATGAGAAGCTCAGTCACATTCCAAACACTCTGAGTGATCTGGTAAGGATCAAGAGGCACCACAGCCACCTAGATGCAGAGGCAAGCCTTGCGGTACCAAATTAGCACGAGTAGCTGCAGGCCCCTATTGAGTGATGAGAAGTTATCTGATGTGAACTGCCAACTTCTAAGCCTGAACGGATGACAAAGTTACCTGAGGATGGAATAGATTCCATATGGCTAGGACAAAGCTTCCTTTCCTGCAAACCAATAGACCCCCCCTTTGCATCTTTATGCTTATGAGTAAGGACAGCCCTTCCTAATGTATATCCTCATACGGCGGTATTAATTAATAAATAGTCCCACACAATTGCACTAACAGCAACTGGGATGAAAGTATTATGATTGGTTATCATTTATAAAATGCTTACAGTAATGCACTGGGTACTGAACAATCATTAATTAGAGACAGGCTCTTACCCCGAGAAGCTTACAATCTAGGCGAGACAAGGGCAAGGGAGAGGAGAACCTAGGGGGAGACAGGGAGAATTCACCAAGGGTAAAAATAAATGGTACAGCACCCACAGATGTGAGCGTGTCAAACTCATCAAGCACCGTGCCTAACAAACAACGGGGTTTGGAGGGGGTGAGAAAGGAACGTAGTGGGGCTCTTAACCAGGGCACGGGCGCTCCGTGTGCCAGCTGTGTTCTCTACTTGGCCCTTTCCCTGGTGGGAAGGAGCCGAACGGGAATCAAAAGCGGCGGTCAGAGCCGGGGAAGGAGCTTTCCCTGGTTGGGACTCTCCTAACAGATGGCATGCACACATTCTCAAGGAGGATGCTGCGAGGGGGACATGGGGTGGGAACACGTTCTTCTAGATGTGTTCCATTGTCCACCTAACGAACAGCCCAATAGTAGGGTTCCCATACCTCCCCTTGAATCCAGATCACTTATGAAAAATACATGGTGCCGAGCTGCATTGGAACCATGTATTTTTCATAAGTGTCCTGGATTAAAGGGGAGGTATGGCAACCCTACCCAATAGGCACCCATATGTGGGTGTCGGTCATGCTATTTGTTAACACCATCAGTAGAGAAGACGCAAGTGCCTGTGCTTGACTTAGGCTGTTTTTACACAATCATAAATTTGGAGCAAATGCCTCTAAGACTGGACTTAAGTGCTTGTGTACACAGATACTCCAGAGTACATAAATCCAGATTCTTCTTGTAATCCAGAATTATACGTCCTGATTTTTGAGGACTTATTTACTCTGGACTTCTTATTATCCCTGAATAACAACTCCGGAATGACAAATCCAGATTTACAGCTACTTCCGAATAATTGTGCAGGTATAAAAACAGCCTTAGTCTTGTCCTGAGTACAGGAACAGTAGAAGAAGCATCAGCAAGCAGTCTATGGGGATGAGGAGCTTTATCTGGTCCACCCTCACAACAGACCCCTCACCCTTATGAGATAGTCCATTCACATTTTACATGCAGGGATCCTGGCACACAGTCCCTTGCTTCCATGGGGACTAACCACAGGAACAGGACCAAAGCCTCCAATCCTGGGCAGCCTGGTCCATTTCTTAATTCTTTATTTACAGAAATAAACTCAAAACATAGTCCATACTTTTCAGCGGTCTCCCCCCCAGCCCTGCATATAAGTCTTCTGGATGAGTCACCTCCTTGGCGAGCTCTAAGGGGCCGGCAGGCAGCCAGCCCGCCCTCCCTTAGCTCTGCTCTTCCTCAGAGCCAGCCACTCTCTGCCAAGCTTCTATATGATCAAATTCTGATAATCCCTGGAGGGGCAGGGCAAAGGCCCAGACCCCTGTTCCTTAAAGGGCCTGTGTCCAACATATTACAGAAACAAAACTGAGAAACAGTGACTTGCCCAAGGGTTCAAATCCTGTTTTAGGCATAAAATTCCCGGTGGCCGTGGCCCAAGGCCACCGGTAAGTTTATGCCTAAAACAGGATTTGAACCCCAGTCTTCCAGGTCCAAATCAAATGTCTTATTAACTAGACTACATAGCATAGCATATACTGAATTACTTTGTTAGGCTTCCTGCCTGGAACCATTTGCTCTGCAGTGGTCCTGCTGACAGGAGGAAGGGCAAAAGGAGCCATTTTCACTAGGCCTCGTGAAAAAGAGTGTCCTACAATGACACTGGGATGTATGATTGAACGCAGTGGATGACAGAATGGGTGAGGAAGGGGCATGTGGCAATATGCCTGAGGTCTCAGGGACCTATGGACAGCCCTACTTGCTGACTTGAGTGGGACTACACTGGGAGTTAAGTGGTTTCAGGATTGCAGTGTCTTGCTCTGTAATTCCCTATTGAAATAACTGCTACGGCCTAAGATTGGTGCGGGGGGAGGAGGAATTCTTACACAAAATCCTTATACATTAGTCATGTTGAGTCCAGCTGTAATGATAAAGGGTGTGATAACTTTCATTACAATGCAAGAGTACAGCATTACTCATATATGTATACAGTAGTCTGGCCAGTCTCCTTATTTTGCTATGTTCATGGTTTTCCATTTGCCTCGATAACCAGCATAATGTATGCATATGCACTGACTATGAGTCCAAGTCATCCCTTGTGTAATTTGATGAAGGTCATAATTATCATTTATTTGCCAAGTTATTACTGTTTCCTTGTAGGATATGATAGACAACATCCCTTTTGCAAACATGCAAAATACACATTAAGAAAGGTGAATTCCATTGGCACAATAACCTAGACACCTGATAAAGAGTTATATAATTTTCCAGGCTTATATTGCTAGGTGGGAGATCCAAGAGTGCATCCTATGGAAAACTTCTATCTGTGCTTACTAGTATCAGACTCTAGAGTGGAGTGCTCCAACACAGCAACCGAAAGAGGACAGTTTTCTTAGCAGACATATCCACCACATCCTATATACATAGATTTGTAGGCAAACTACTCCTTTCATTCATTTATGTAGGCTTGAGAAGACTGGGGGATTCCCAGTAACGGAACGTTCCCTGGGCAGTGGCCCAGAGGAGGAACATCAAAGGTCTGTCAGAGGTCAGGCAGCATCAGGGCCCTAGTGTATGGGGAAAAGAGAGGGCTCAAAGAGCTGTGCTGGAGTGGTTGCTCTGGTAGAGTGTGACAGCAGAGAGACATGTAGGGGGTGTAGGGAGCCTGGGGAGAGAGGTGTGCCCAAGTGTGGGTCAAGGATCCTGAAAATCAGGTGCACAGAAGGGAAGACAGAGGCTAGACTATGGACCAAAGGCAGCATCTGGGATCAGGAGGAAGATACCAAGATCCGTCCCCACAGGAGGCAGACAATGAACTGTATCTCTTCGGCAGAGAGATAGGGACACTTGGTGGGGGCAGTACATGCAGTTCCCCAGGATCAACATCAACAAGGGAGAACAAGATCCGCCCCCCACCCCACCCCCAAGGGACAGAGACAAGAGACAGAAAGACAGCTGTGGAAGACTGGAGAAGCAGAACCATGAGTCTGGCCCTGTAAGTGCTTCTAGTTTTGCTGGGCCACTTTCCATAACAATACATTGATAGAAAAAGTTCCTTTTTAATCTGGCCCCAATCTACAGTACTATAATATCCTAGCTTTACAGCAGTGAGGTCTGAGACAAGGACTAATGCAATTGGTGAAGTAAAGAACAGGCGTATAGATGGCCCAATAATATCTCGTTTCACCTGCCTAGCCTTCGAATTTCATGAACTGCAGAAAATTCTGGGAATATTTGATATTTAATATTTCAGGCTAAAGAATGAATTTCAAGAGGAGATAAGGCAAATCAAGAGCATGAATGTCTTTAAGAAATGCTGTTAAACTTTCCCATTCTTAAAAAGCCTTCTGCACCAGTAAATTGATACTTGCAACTGTGACTGCCCCAAAAAAACTCTGAACAAGAAACAGACTCACCCCCGTCTCCACAAAAAAATCTCCCCAAACCTGAGGGAAACCATCAACCCATTTGGGAAAAAATAAATAAATTCTACATCAAACAAGCTCTCACCCTGAAAAATGCTTCAGAGATTCTATGGCGCAATCAAGGGACTTCACTATTACTATTGCTTTTTCGTGGACGGCTACTGTGATCATGGGTGGCTGTAGGACATCCTAACATACAGACCTTGAAAACTCACACCGACAAGGCCACATCTAGAATGTTTCATCTGGGGTAAAAACAAACGTGATCACACCGCAGTGGCATCCCGGCCCAGGTCAGGAAGCCACCACAGACATGGTCTGGAATGGGTCAGGCCGTGCTACAAACATTCATGCAGTCAAGACCCCAGGAGTTGGGGAGATGTAGGAAGGTGAGACCGGCCAGTTCTGCTCCCGGGCTGCAAGCAGCACCCCACCATGATGGGTAGCCATGGCAGCCTATGACAGCTGCCATGATGTACCCTGTCCAGGCCGGCAGGGACAAACATACTAACACACTCTGGCCTACTTTGCCCCGATCGGGCAGGCAGTAGCCTGGGGTGTGACCTCAGCCATATGCTGAGGTGAGAGCCCAGGCTAGCTGCCAACGTGCCCAGGGTCAGTCCAGGTGAACATCTGGCAGCTCGACAATAAATGTGACAGTGGCCCACAGGCCAGAGCAGGTTACTGTCACGTTTGTTTTTACCCTTGGGACATAGCAATGTTGGGAAGAGGTTCCCCCACCCCGTTCTTGATGCGACCTACCCCCTCAGAGCATTGTGACATCACAATGTTCCAAAGAGGGCGTGGCTAAGTCAGAAAAGTGCAAGAGAGTCTCTTTGTTCCAACCCTTTTCAACATGACCACCACGATTATGGAACGTTGTGACATCATGATACTCCGCAGGGGATAGGGTCATATTAGAAACAGGTGTAAGTAATTTTACATGGACCACAAATTGACAGTTTTCATTTGCTTCTTGCGAGTGGCAAGTGGTAGTCTTTTCTAGGGTTGCTAATATCCTTGCTCCCCAATTCTTGTTTACTATGGTTAGAGAAGTGTTTTCAAGAATGCTTCCAGACATTTATGACATTCATAGATCTTCAACTATATTTGTACCAAACCTTGGTTACCTAACACAGTTAGGTCACATACCAACATAATGAACAATAAATCCATACAAAGAATATATCCCTTGTGAAGCAATTAAAAAAAATGTACCTCTCCATAATAAGCTGAGTTATTTAGAGTCTCTGTCTAAGAGGACATAATATCTGTTTTTGTGCAGCGATAAGAAACATCGTAACACAATCAAGTCTTACCCTTAAGTAAAACTGGCTATTCTTTTTTTAAAAAGAAGCTCTTAAAAAGACCAAGATGCCTGGGCACCGAGGTTAATGCATTTGACAAGGTTTCTACAGCAACTGTGATTTCACATCTAGTCATATAATAATATTCCTCTAGATTAACTGTGATAGAATCTAATTTAGGTTTGTTATGGCCTCCTGTTCTTCCACATTCCTTCCAGAAATTCAGGAGTTCTCTTGTAGAGAACACCCAGACCACAAGCACCGCCCATTCTGGTTAGACTGAAACCAACATGGTAGCAACAGTTCGGAACAGGGACATAACAAACAATTTGAACGAACAAATAAACAATCCTTCCTACTCAGTGAGGTGCTGAAAACCAGAGAGTTGCAGATGCCCAGCACCTCTCAAGATCTGGTCCCAATTTTGGAAGAGACTTAAAACAAGTGAGTTGTTGAAACCAATAGGACTATTTTACCTGCTTAAAGTTAGACACACGCTAAAGCATTTTTCTGAATCAGGAGCCCACCTGGAGGAATTATCTAGCAGTCTAATCATCTGGGACTCTGGTAACCTGAGTTCAATTCCCTGCGCTCTCACAGATTTTCTATATGACCTTTGGAAAGTCACTCTGTTTTTCACTGTTGTCTCATTTCTGGGTCTGTAAAATGGGGATAATACTTCCCCGGGGCATTGAGAGGATAAAAACACTCGAGACCAAGGCCTTAGATATTATAGCAATGAGGACCACACACAGTAAATGTTTTAGAGAGAACCACAGAGATGGCCAGGTTCCTCCGTCTGACCGTCTCTACTAGTCAGACCTGGAACTAAATCATTATCAGTATTACATTACAAAGCCAATCCCTTGACTCCATGTTCCTGCACAGTATTGAACACCCCATCAAACAGACAGTTCTCTGAACCTGAGTCCAATGTGAAGTTCAAAGGAAAGTGGTCTGCAGCTAAGACGAAGAGCAAAAAAATATTTTCCCCTACCTTCCATTGGGTTTTTAAAACTGAATACATTTGGGGTGGTGGGAGGGAATATGACTCACTTGCCTCTGCCACTGGACTGTCCCACCAGAAGAAGCGTAATTTGAACTACATGCTTTCCATCAGTCCAGCCCAGTGATGAAGCAGAGCAGAACTAGTCAATCTAGAGGAGTTTAAATCATCTTTGAACATGAGTGAGCAGGTCAAAGGACAGCACGAGTGCAGCCACACGAACTGCCTTGGGCAGGCTACCATTCCTTGGGCAGCCTTAATCCATGCTGGGCAGCCAGACCACACAATACAGTGCATTTGGCGAGGGAGAGGGGTAAGGGTGGGTGGGGTATGGGGGAGGGTTGGGGATTCTTTCCCTGTTCTATGATTTTTATGTTTTAATGTGTTTTAAATTGTTTTATACTATATGTATATTTTTATGGCTGTTAGCCACTCTGGGCTGCCTGTGGCAGGAAGAACGGGATATACATTTTGTAAAATAAATAAATAAATAAATGATGTAGCCAGCTACCACCAGATGTTCACCACCACCAATACAGAGTGGGGCAAGCGGTTGGCTGCTATATGATGCATCTTTGGGAAAAGGCCAAGGGCACACCAGGTAGCAGCCTAATAACTCAAATGGGGTACAGCTACCCAAGGCATGGCAGCCCATGTGCCAGGGCCCCTTCTGCCCCACTGCAAGGCAAGCTCTGTGGCAGGGCTTTGAGTGGTGGGCACTGTCACCTGTCACATGCTGTGGACATCATGACTGGGGGCTGGATTTTGGTCGGGCTGGGGGAGGAAAGCAGGACAGAGCCAGGCACCCACTCATATGACCAGTGCCTTGGTCATGACGGGAGCTCCGACAGCAACCCACCCACCCGGCTGCCCCAAAGGGGAGCTGACCATCTGCCCAGCTCCCCATCCTGGCCCCAAAGTCTGGAGGCTGCACTTGTCCGCCACAGGGCTGCACGGGGTTTGGGCTCTCTGCAGCTCGTGTGGCTGCACCCCATGAGAAAGTGGAGCTATTTATGCAATTCAGATACAGCAATGGTGGCAAAACACAGACCACGCAGTGCCAATTGGTCTGCCAGTTTCAGGGGGGAACTTTGTACTACAGAGGATCTTGCCAAGGCCAAAGACAGAGCAATATCACGTGCGCACACACAGCACTGGAGTTACCCGTGGCTCTGGTAGAAGAACACAAAGAGAGTGAGAGAGACAGAGAGAGCATGAAGAAGATCCTTCCATCCCCTCCTCCATGCCTGTGCAAGAAATAACAGAAGCTGAATTGAAGTTAGCAAAACAAAAAAAAAAACCAATAGAACAACTACTTAGCTAATATCTCATCAGAAATTGCATACTCTGAATGGATTCAGTAGCAAAGTAGCAGCTGTTGCCATTTTTTTATACCTGATTAATATGCTGATCAGATTCTCATAATCAGGAGCGAGGGATATTAATCTCATAAAACTTGTAAACTGGGTCTGATCTGAGCAAAAAAAAAAATCTTAGTAAAAATGTAGAGTTGTTGTTTTGGGTTTGTTTGGTTATATTTTTTTAATGTCTGTTTTTTATTCTGTTTTGACTGCTTGGTCAACCCACAAGTGAGTGAAGGTCCATTATCTTAGTGCACCAAGTGACTGATAATGAGACATACAGCTTTTTCACCTCTAAGCCATTGATTTAGATCTAGTCCTGGTCAGTAGTAATGGGAAGGCAGGTCTTGGTTGTCACTAGGGTAACTCAAATGAAACCAGTTCCAAGTGGACAGATGTCCACATCACAAAAATTCATGATCACAATTGGCATCTTGGCTGACAAAGGACACAAAGAGTCTAAGAAAAATGGACAATACTTTCAAAAGTACTCAAGTGATGTGGTACTTTCCAACTCACTGGAAATCAAAAAGTCAGCATTGCCTGTCTCCCCATTTCTCAGGTCCCTAAAACAAGAGGCATCTTAGAATTGTTCTCTCTAGATACTCATGTCAAACAGTGTCTAAATCTTGCTGATTTTTTCTGCATAACATTTCCAAGACCTAGATTTTTTCCATCCTCTACAAAGCAAAAATTCATGTCTATAAGAAGTGTCATATTGAGTCATACCAATAGTTCATCTAGCCCAGCATGCTGTCTCCAGCAGTAACCAGCTTTGGCTGCTCCAGAGAAGCAAACATCTTTAAAGGACTTATCCATTTTTGCTCTTCATTCTCAGCTTTCCTCATCCTCAGGCCCAACCATCCTCATTTCTGGCTTTAGCAAACCCCATCTTGTCCCATTTATATTAATTCAAAACACTGCTGCTGAAATTATTTTCTTGACTTGTTGCTCTCTCACCACATCACCACTCTCTTTGCATCCTACCACTGGTTCCCTCCCTTTTCCACCACTCAAGAGCTCTTCCTGTGCAGTTGACTCATACATCCACTCTGCCAATGATGGAAGAATTGATCATCCACATCTTTGTGGTGTGCTTACCCTCTACTCTGTCTATTTATTTTTATTATTTATTTTTCAAATTTATACCCCGCCCCATCCTGCAACGCAGCTCGGGGCGGCTTCCAACAGCAGATAAAACAATAAAATTCCTTTAAAAATATCACATATTAAATATAAAAAGTATCATATAAAACAGGGCTAAAAAATAACAAATAAATAAATGGGCGGGGGACTAAAATCATCCCCCCCCACCCTCCCTCCCAAAGGCCTGGGCAAACAGCCAGGTCTTACAGTTCCGCCGAAATGTCAAAAGGCTTGGGGCCAGGCGAGCTTCCTCCGGAAGGGAGTTCCACAGCCGCGGCCCTACCACCGAGAATGCCCGCTCCATCGTGGCCCCCCGCTTAACACGGGGGACCTCCAGGAGGGCACCCCCGGCAGACCGCAGGAGTCGTTCCGGGGCGCGAAGGGCGAGGCGGTCCCTAAGGTAAGAGGGGCCAAGGCCGTATAGGGCTTTATAGATCATTACTAGGACCTTGAACTTGGCCCGGCACACTATCGGCAGCCAGTGCAGCGCTCGGAGCACCGGTGTAATGTGCTCCCGGCGACCCGTCCCCGTAAGAAGACGGGCCGCCGCATTCTGCACCAGCTGCAGCCTCCGGGCCAAGAACAAGGGAAGCCCCACGTAGAGCGCGTTACAGTAGTCGAGCCGCGAGGTGACGAAGGCATGGATGAGGGAGGCCAGGTCCGGGCCAGAGACATACGGACGCAGCCTACGTACCAGATAAAGCTGGCGGAAGGCAGCCTTAGCGACTGCCTCCACCTGCCGCTCCAGCCGCAGGTCTGCGTCCAATATGACCCCCAGACTCCGGACCTGCTGAGCTACAGGGGGGCAAACCCCCCCAACCAGGGGGGCCACCACCCCCTTCGCCCTCCCCACCACCATCACCTCCGTCTTATCTGGGTTGAGCTTCAGTCTGCTCCGCCGCATCCAATCCGCCACGGCCTCCAAACATTGGGATAGCACCGAGACAGCAGGGTCTGGGTCGGTAGAAAACGAGAGGTACAGCTGAGTATCATCAGCATACTGGTGACATCGCACCCCGAACCCTCTCACGACCTCCCCCAAGGGCTGCATATAGATGTTAAATAATAATGGAGACAAGATCGATCCCTGCGGAACGCCACACGGTAAGGCGCGGGGGCTCGATGTTTCCTCCCCCAACACCACCCGCTGGCTCCTCCCCGAGAGGAATGAACGGAACCATTCAAGAACAGTCCCGTCCAGACCCCCCCGGTCACGCAGTCGTCTCAACAGCAGCCCATGGTCCACGGTGTCAAAAGCGGCCGAGAGATCGAGCAGGATGAGAAATGTCGAACATCCCGCATCCATCTCCCGGCGGAGGTCGTCCACCAAGGCCACCAACGCCGTCTCGGTGCCATAGCCGGGGCGGAACCCAGATTGAAAAGGGTCAAGGAGCCCGATGTTATCTAGATGACCCTGGAGCTGGAGCGCCACTGCCCGCTCAATAACCTTCCCTAAAAAGGGAAGGTTAGAGACAGGTCGGTAGCTGGCGAGCGCGTCTACGTCCAACGATGGTTTTTTCAGCAGGGGGCGCACCACAGCCTCTTTAAGGCAAGGCGACAACCTCCCCTGCCGAAGGGACGCATTCACTACCCTCGCCAGCACCGTCCCCAACGTCTCCCCGGAAGCTTTTATTAACCAGGACGGGCACGGATCCAGTTGACAACACGTGGCCCTCACAGACCCCAGGACATCCACCACATCGGCCGGCGTCACTTCCTGAAACTCACCCCATAAAGATGGACCAGACGGACCCTCCGCCCCCCCGCGCTCTTCCCCTACTGCTATCAACCCAGCGTCGAAATCGGCCTGAATCCGAGCAATCTTGTCTGCGAAGTAGATGACAAACTCCTCACAGCGGGCCCGGGACAAGTCCCCATCCAGGCGGAGGGAGGCCGGACTAACCAGCCCCCGCACCACCCGAAACAGCTCCGCTGGACGCGACTTCGCAGACGCTATGAGGACCGCGAGGAATTCCTTCCTCGCCGTCCTCACAGCCTCAACATAGGACCGCAAATGGGCCCTATGGAGAAGACGATCGGAGTCAGATCGAGTCCGACGCCAGCGTCGCTCTAGCCTCCTGCCTACACGCTTCATACACCGCAGCCCCTCAGTAAACCAAGGGGTCCTGTGGTGACGAGACCAAGGCAGAAGGCGCCTCGGAGCCACCCTGTCAATGGCCTCCTCCAGCAAGCTGTTCCAATGCCGGACCAGCTCATCCACAGAGTGACCGTCCACGTCCAGGGTAAGCTCCCTCAGGACCTCCTGGAACCGCTGGGGTTCCATCAGCCTCCGAGGGCGGACCAGCCTAACTGGTCCCTTCCCCTTCTGGAGGGGGCACGCTAAAAGACCCACTGGATGCTGTAGATGCCATGGGCTTGGGAAATTTGGTTTCTCAGTTGCCACCACCATTCCTGCTTCATGGGAACTTCAATGGCCATCACGGGCTCTGGGGATCGTTGGACACAAATGCTCGGGGGTGTATCAGACAATGGCCTTTCAGTGCTGAATACCAGCAATCCCACCTATTTTCACTCGCCCAGTCATTCCTTCATGCCATTGACCTTTCCATCACTTCCCAGGTTCTGGCCCCATGCTTTGTTTGAAGGGGCAATGATTCCCCTAGAGGGAGTGATCACTTTCCTGTCCTCCTGCGGGATGCCACTCAGAATGGCTGTCTTCCAGGTTGGTTACCCTGTTGGTGGCTGGAGAAGGTGGAATGAATTAAATTTCAGAGCTTGGTTATGGTGGCAGATGGCATGGTTGCTCAGTGGGAATTTCTTGTGTGACAGAGTTCAATGCCTGTAGCCTTTGGGCAGCCAAGCAGTCTGCCCCTAAATCCTCAGCATCTTATCCCCATTTTCCAAAGCTGTGGTGGACTGCTGCCTGTGCTGTAGCACAGAGAGCAATGAAGCGTGCTTGGGGAATCTTCCTCCAGTATTTGACGCAATCAACCTTCTGACCTTCACATGGGCATTGGGCACAGACTGTGGCTTTTCACATCCACTGCCAGAGCCAGAAGGAATCCTGGGTTTTCTTTGCCTCTGGGATCTCTAGTATCACTACCATGAAGGTGGTTTGGGATAAGATTTAGAATGTCTCCCCTTCTGTCCCAATCTTCCATCACCAGAGCCACAAGGTGGCTGACCTGACTGCTGTTGTCAATGCCATCAGGGGGACTTTTCCCGATTGCTCCAGTTTGGCCATCAAATGTTGGGTGGAAGCAACCCCTTTGAGATTTAGGTCCTTGCAGCTGGAGGGTTACAACCGACCTTTCTCCATGTTTGAACTCTGTGCCGTGTTGTGATCAGCTGGCAATTCAGCCACTGGGTCAGATGGCATACATTACGAGATGCTGAGGGAACTGTCCCCTCCTACTCTTGTCCTTTTTTGGTGGCTTTAAAATAGGGTCTGGCAGGATGGGGAGTTCCCTAAGTTGTGGTGCACAGACATTATGGTTCCTATTACCAAACCTGAGTATGATCATCAGAACCTGTTTTCTCAGTCGATAGCACTGATGTGTTGTGTCTATAAGATGCCAGAGGGCATAATCGATGCCTGCTTGAGACAAATTACCTACTCACCAACACCAGCATGGCTTCTACTGGTAGCACACCAAGTGGACCATCTGATGCACCTGGAAACCTTGGTCTAGGAGACATTTGTCCATTGTGAGCACCTGGTCTCATATGTTCTTTGACCTGGAGAAAGCCTATGACATCTCCTAGAAGTATGGTATTCTTCAAGACCTGCATGGGTTTTGGTTGTGGGGTAACCTGTCCATTTTTATCCAGAACGTTTTACAGCATTGGATATTTCAGGTCTGCCTTGCTTCTACCTATTCCCACCTTTTTTACGAAAGAGGAGGGGGTTCTGCAGGGCAGTGTCCTGAGTGTTACTTTTTTGTGTGTGCATTAATGGAATTGTTTGTTCCCTGCCTCCTGCTAGTCACAACTGCCTGTATGTGGATGACTTCCAGATCTGTTGCTGGTCATCCAGTATGCAGTTCATTGAGCAGCAATTGCAAATGGCTCTGGACATCTCTCTCAATGAGCCACTGACAATGGCTTTTAGTTTTCAGAAAAGAAGATTGTCTGCATGCACTATTGTCATTTGCAAGGCCTCCACCGTGATCCTGATTTGTGGCTGGGATGGGTGCACCTTCCTGTTGTCTCTGAAGCTCCGTTTCTTGGCATGGTCCCGGACAGGAAGCTGACTTTTCTCCCCCACATACGTCAGCGATGGGTCAACTGTGAGAAAGCACTAAACATTCTACATCTCTCTTCTGCCTCCTAGGGTGTCAACCTCTGGTATCTGCTACAACTGCACGGGCTCTTGTGCTCTCCAAAATGGATTATGCCTCCATTGCTTATGGCCTGTCTCTTATACACATCTAGATGTGTATAAGAGACAGCCTGTGCACAGTACGTACGTTGAGACCTTTGAGTCTCCATTCCACATATGCCACATGCAGCTGTCTCTGCAATAAGCTGCCAAGCTTAGCTCCCTATCTGGGCACCCCGTGTGGGACTCCATGTTTCAGCCCCAGTATGAGACCCTGTTCACAGCCCGGAGCTCTGTCATTCCATCCTTTGGGCCCTGGCTGTGGTCCCTCTTGCAGGAATTCAACTTGTCTTTGGATGGCGTTGCTCCTGGGGCCTCTGCCACCCTTCTGCCTTGGGCCACAAGTCCACTTTCTTACTGCTACTGTCTGTCTCAGTTTCCGGATTCTGTGATGCCACCAGAGCAATACCAGCAGCTTTCTTGAGAGCACCATTCCTGCCACTTTGACTCTGTGGCCCTCTTTAAAGATGGCTCTAAGACGGGGGGTTTTGTGAAGACATCTATGGTCTATGCTGGCCATTGCATTGCCCACAGACTCCCTCGGGAACGTGCCATCTTTACTGCAGAGCTCTTCTAGTTTCCTTTCTTTGCAATTTGTCTTGGCTGAGTGGCTGGTGCAGCCTGTGACCCTGGACTCCTTTTGTTTTAACTTGCACCCACTGATTACTGCAATTCATTTGCACCTGCACTGCTTCTGGTCCCAGGGCGCACACGTGCTCTTTTGCTGGATTCCTGCGCACATGGGGATCCGGGGCAACATGTGGGCTGATGCGGCTGCTCAGTCCGCTGACCGTCTGACTCGTAACCTTGCAGCAGTTCTTTTTAGTCATTTGATTCCCATTTTAAAGTCCCGCCTCATGGCACGCTGGCAGTCCATTTGGGACGAGAGTCGGATGACTAAGCTGCATGATGGGACGCCTGTGATCCAGCTGTGGCAGAGCTCTTAACGTCAAAACCATCAGGAGGAAGTGGACCTGGCAAGACGGCATCTCAACCATGGGCTGCCCACACATCAACAGCTGCTTCTGGGGGATGCGGCCCCTGAAATGTGCCTTTAATGGTCCAATATGTTCTGCTCGTTTGCCCCCATTTTGCTGCTGCACGCCGTGTGGTTTTACAGAGCCAACTGCACCCTGCTGACCCTGTGCACCGTGCCTTGTTTCTGGGAGATGAGGCTGATTTTACTACACTTTTTAATTTTTTGAAGGCTACTGGGTGGCTCCACAGTTTTTAGCTTCCCTCTTGAGACGAGTCTAGGTTTGGTTTGTTTTTAGCCTTGTTGTGGGTTTTACCATTTTCCTTTGCTCCCCACCATGTGTTTGGTGCATTATGGCCTGATGGCCACAGTGCCATTAATCCAAACAATGTCACATCTACCTGGATGTGTGCTCCTGTCTAGACCCTTCTCCAGTCTCACGCCTTGACCTAGCCTACTACTACTTTTACTAATCATTTCTATAGTGCTACTAGGTGTATGCAGTGATTTACAGTCACAGATTTTCAGAGACAGGTCCCTGCCCAGTGGTCTTAAAATCTAAGGGTGAGGTGAACACAGGGAGAGACAGATA
The DNA here is from genome assembly GCA_003113815.1 of Sphenodon punctatus. NCBI lineage: Eukaryota > Metazoa > Chordata > Lepidosauria > Sphenodontia > Sphenodontidae > Sphenodon > Sphenodon punctatus. The sequence continues at coordinate 7,443,527 of QEPC01011796.1, read as the reverse complement.
CACACACATTTCCATTTTACAGATGAGGAACTGAGGCTGAGAGGTTATGTCTTGCCCCAGGCCACCCACTGAGTTCATGGCTAGGGCTAGAGGTGTGCACCAGGGACCCATGTTGTTATTCATTTTTGCTATTTAAATCTTTCATTTTTGTTTTTGTAAATATCAAACTTTCATTTTCGTTTTTGCTTTCATTTTCAATTTCCATTGGTTTCAACAGAAAACACATTTTTGGCTGTATCATTTTTGTTTTTCAATATATTTGAATGCAGCTTGGAGGGCTTGTAATGCTAATGGAAGGCATTATGTGCACCAAATTTCAGAAAGACTGGTTAAGTAATCTGATTTTATAAGCAGTTGAATTATGTTATTTTGCAAAACTTTGCATATGCATTCCTGGCTGTAACATCTTTGTCTCCCACCTAATGTGGATTAAACTTGTCAAGTTTATACCTATCCCCATGTTTACTACCTATGACAAACTTAAAAAGGATTGGATAAAGGGTCCTCATGGTATAAGCAATTAACTTAGAAATGTGTGTTGGACTGTAATATCTTTTTACACCAATCAGTGTACATGAAATTTGGAAGATCTATATCTCACACCTTCAGGATCATCTCTGTCAAATATAGGAAAGATGTAATAAAGGGTCCCAATTTTATAAGCCTGCACAGCATATGCAGAGAATGAGCCTATGCCAGGGATTCTCTTACGTGTCACTGTGGTATAAAATCTGTTTGTGATGCCAGTTGTCAAGCAGAAATGTCAACCAAATATCCTCATTCTCTTCTGTGACCACCCCCAACCTCTCTCCCCCACTTGTTACTAGGAAGTTGGAAGCATCTGTTTAGGAAAGAGCCAATAGAGAGTCTCTTATGTCCTCTGTCACAGTGCTGCAGGATGTGATTGTGATGATAACTGGCCAGCCTGGATGTGTAAATCACATTCCCGTTTATGTCCACCTCAGGGCTGCCCCCTATGCCTGCCTCAAAGCCACCACTGATTGGTCCTGTAAACCTGGAAGCATGCAGTAGTTGGCCAGTGAATGTGTCTGTCAGTCTGTTGGGTTGCTCCACATCCTCCTTCCTACAGCCTCCCTCCCCTTGCCATGCCAGGTGCCTGCCTTTGGTTGACACTGCATGTGCTGCTATTTATCTGAATAATGGTCTTCAAGGAGATGACTTCAATTGCTTATAAAATTGTCAAATGTCTTGAAAAGAGGATGGAATATAAAAATGTTACGACCGGAAATGTGTTTTCAAGTTAAAGTCTTATAACATCAGGACCCTTTCCCAATCCTTCTTGAATTTTTCAGAATTGGCAAACTTGGAAAGGGACATAACCTTCCCAGGATGGAAAGACTGGATGGAAGATAAAGAAGTTATAGCCAGGACTGTGTATGCAGCTTTTCTTAAAATCACAACATTCAATTACTTAAACAATCACTTCCCCTTAACCAATCTTTTTGAAATTTGGTACATATAGTGCCCTCCATTGGAGTACAATCTTCACAGGTTTCATCAAAATTGAATAAGAAACAAAAAGTTATAGCCAAAAATACGTTTTTCAAGTTTTCCCCCATTATTTCAAAAACTAATATTCTTTTTTGTTTTTGTTTTTGTTATCATTGTTCTTCATTTTCGCTATTACAATAACAAAAAAGAAAACATACATTTTCATTTTCGTTATCATAATAACAAAAACGAATTACACACCCCTAGCTAGGGTAGGATTCAAACCCTGACTTCCCAAGACCAAATACAGCAAGTACAATACCACATTGACTCTGAGCCTCCTGAGTCCTGCCCTGATTCTACCCCCTGATTGCCTTAGACATCCTGGCTTCTGACTTAGCGCTGGTTTCTCAGCTCCTGACTCCTGATTTGGCCATTGACTTCAGATGATTCCCCAACCTAAGCAAGCATTGTTCCTGACCACGACTTTGGCTCTCCCTTGACTTCCAACCACACAACCCTGATGACAGTCTAACCCAGGCACCTGACACGTACTCCTGGTGTGAAAGCAGCATGGGGAAGCATTTAAATATTTTACCTAGGATGTTTAGATGCATAAAACTGGCCTTGGGTACAGGCCAATAAATCAGGTTGGAATCTAGTGATAAACTACAAGTTGTGCTAATTGGTCTGTGTTCGTTGGGATACACAGCTCTGTATCTCTGCATTTGTGCATACACACACATTCATCTCTGTGGGGGAACAGAGCACTGACCATCACCATTACAGTCGATCTGGAGATGCATTCACAGTGATGATTATATCAGATTTGGTTTGGACTTACCCAACAGGATTTGTCATTTAATCTTCCATGAATAGATTCAGCCACACAAGGTTAAATCTAAGGAGGCCAATCCAGTTATACACACACACAAAAATAAAAACAACATCCACAGAGGCCAGGTATTTTAGGGTTTTACTATCTAAAGAGACAGACATTGTGCTGGTGATGCTATTTGCTGCAGCCTATGCTTATGCTATTCAGAAGTACAGATTATTTCCCTGACTACCACTGCCATGAATTATTTATCAAATGAGCAATTAAATATTAGGGATGGGCGAACAGAACGGAGTTCGGAAATTCAGTTCGGTTTTGTTGGAAATTTGAGTTCAGAAATTTGGTTCGGTTCGGTTTGAAATTCAAGTTTGGTTCAGATGTACCCTTTGTTGCAGTGGAATTTCAACTAGGTTCTTGCAGGCCCTGTGGTTTCCCTGATTTTCTGGTTTTCAACAACAACAACAAAAATCCACTCTGATAGTGCCCGAGGGTAACAGTAGGGCACACAATGCTGGCTGGGGACTGTGGGGACAGAGACAGACAATCAGGGGGCTCAGGATGAGGGAAAATTTAAAACCAAGAGGATAGTTGGGGAAATTTCCCTTGCTGACAAAGTATTCATTAAGGATGGGAATTTCGGTTTCAGATAAAACTGGAAGTACCTGAAAATGGCCATTTCAGATTAATCCGAAATTTCAGTTCTTTTTTGGTTTTGGTACTATCGGATCTTTTACATTGATTATTGTACCGTATTTTTAACCTTGTGGTTTGTCCCCCATTGAGAAACCACAATGTTAAAAATCCGGTACAAAAAACAATGCAAAAGATTTGATAGTACCGAAACCGAAAAGGAACCGAAATACGTGAGAACTGAAACCAAAATTGGCCGAAACTGAAATTTTGCCCAAAGTCCCATCCCTAATGTTCATTTAAGTGAATAGGAATACTGACCAGATAAGGACTTCAGAATATTATTCAATTGAATTGAATTTATTTATTCAAATGTATATCCTGCCCTTCCCCTAAGGCTCAGGGTGACTTGCAGCATAGAAAAACACATAAAAACATATAAAAATCCTCTTGAAAACATCACCCAATCCCACCAGCCAAACACTTGGCCCTGATTTCCCTGATGTGTTTGGAAGATGAAGGCTATTCAAGAGAAAGCATCAATAGACATTCCTCTGTATTTTAAATTTCCATACATTTACCTAATCACCAGTGACTCACTTGAAGACGACTTCACCTGGAGCACACAGCATGGGAAGAAGTCGAATGACTTGCCGAGAAGTTGAACGTTTTGCCTGGTGCAAAACCGACCCTATTCAAGCCAAGGCAGCAGACTAGAGTGACCAACACAAAGCACAAATGCCCATACATTGTCCTTTGGAGAGTCAGGGTCACACACACACACACACACACCTGACTCCTTTTACCTCAAGCAGATACTGGAGACTTGATATCGAGGTATTTAATTAGCGGCTTTAAAGAATGTGTGACAGGCGCATCTATGCACATCTAAACCCCGTCCGCGGCCATTTCCCAAGGTGCAGGATTTCCCAACGTGAGCATGCGTCGCTCGTCTAAAAGCTCCCAAAGTCTTTGTCTTTGAGCTCTTTATTTACTACCGAATCCCATTACCAAATGTACACATGAATCTTCACGTTGTTGCCCCTCCCAGGGGAAACTGGAAGCCCACAGAGGTAAATCTGCAAAGATTTATCAAGGGCAGGTGCTCTCTGACAGCAAGGGTGCATTCACACAAGTCTCTTCTCTCACATGTTTAATAGTAGTTAGTTACCTATGGTGCTTTATTGTTGTTCCTCCTTCACTGAAAAATTTGCCCCATAATGATGTGCAGCTCATTTTTGGATGGTGTACTGTGGGGCATTCATTAGGGCTGAGGCAGGTGAAAGTGGGAAGTGTCCCTTCCCACATTACAAGAAACACACAGGAAGGAATTAGCATCATTTTTAAACCTTGTTAAATCCTAACACTTGTGGATTATTTGCAAACCAGAAGCAAGGCTTCCTGTAAATTAATCTATGCAAATAATATTTACTCCCCAACTAAGAGAGTTCGAAGCTTATAAAAGCCACCTTCTCATGGTTTCATGGAAAATTGTGTAATTTTAGATTTTAAGAAAGTCCCAAAATCATGAGGCTCATGATATAGTCACAATCATGCAAATCCATTGGCAAACACGTTTCCAAACACATAGATCAGATGAAGAACTTGTGAACAGAAATCCAAATTTATTGGCCAGTCTATTTGTAACAAATAAACTGATTGGCTGCAATTGTGACTGAAGCTTGCCTTCTCCTACAGCACCTTGTTTAATCCATTGACCAGTTTATCAGCAATAAATAATCTGATTGGCTCCAATGATGACTGAAGCTCTAATAAATATGCACCTCCTTTTTTAATTGCACATATCAAATAATCTTTTAGCACCTTATTATTTTCTTGCAAATAAAATGGCCTCCAACACTAACACAAAATACCTAACAGAGGAATAGCTATTTTTTATTGATGCTGTAATGCTATAATTTTCATTACTCTGAACTTATCACAGATATTAATACTTTGACAAAAGTATGCCTCTGAAACACTTGCTGTTCTGTAGATACTTTAAAAAGCTAACCTTGATCTTCTGTGCCCAGTGTGGAACATGAACACCTCCTCTAGGTTTTTTTTTTAATTACATGAAGAAAATATATCATATCATTGTCTATAGGCAGACTGGCAGTCTTTTTACTTGGACTGTGATATACCATTTTTATCTCTCTTTCTCAGTCAGAATAAGCGCAGAAGCACCTTGTTATTTTGCTGCCTTTCTATTAGCAAATCAGGCAGAAACAGTCAGTGAACCCAATTCTCCCATCATTTGCACTGGTGTAAATTGGGGGGAAAGCCTACTTAAGTGAATAGAACTTTATTGGTGTACAGTGTAACTGAAAAAGGAACCAGCTCTGGTGTCCCAATTCAGCAATGCCATCCTGAGGTGTGTGATTATGGGGGCCTGACAACTTTCTTAACATCTCTTGTCATGTCAGTAACACAGCTAACTGACAGTGGAACCCAACACACAACTGTATTATTTTCTTCCTTACCATCCTCAGTACTAACTTCTGTTCACCATGGTTTCCCCTCTTTGCTTATCACCTGTCCACCTCCTTGCCCTCTTCCTATCACTCCCCAATTCTCCCATCAGTTTCTTTCTAACTTCTCCAACAGCTCCTGATGCAACACAAGACAGTGCATGATCTGTATGCCTATTTTTAAATGACCACACTATACTGTTGCAAACTTACTTACCTGACTCGTCAGAATGACATTGTCATAATCAGTCTGGTTTCTGTGACTAAATGACAACTGTTGTGACGTTCTATTCAAGGTTTAAGTTCCTGGATATCTAAAGGATGTCTAAACGATTAGAACGTTCTACCTGTGCAGATGGTAAAATGATTGTTTGTCACGAGGATGGGGGAAACACAGGACACACTGACGGACAAGGGGGTACACGAGAAACCACCTAGCCCGTCGCTCTGACCACGTGAAACCTCTCCTCTCGTCTCTCGACCGGCTCCCTCTTCCTGAGCGTATTCTGTACAAGCTCCTCATTTTCACCTACAAAGCCCTTCACAACCTGGCTCCCCCCTACCTCTCTGCCCTGATGTCCCTCCGAACCCCTACTTGAGCACACCGCTC
>QEPC01011796.1:7398685-7417166 GCA_003113815.1 Sphenodon punctatus | reverse complement strand
CCACCCTCCCCAATCCCCCACCCATCAGCCCTCTCCCTCGCCAAATGCCTGATGGAACAGCCAGGTCTTACAATTCCTACAAAAGGTCAGGAAGTCTGGGGCCAGATGGGCCCCCACCGGGAGGGAATTCCAGAGGCACGGCGCAGCCACCAAGAATGCCGTATCCTGCGTGGCCCCCCGGGAAACCCAAGGGACCTCCAACATGGCACCCCTGGACTACCACAGGGGCCGGTCTAGAACCTGGGTAGTGAGGCGATCTCGTAAGTAGGCAGGGCCCAGGCCATGTAAGGCTTTATAGGTCAAAACCAACACTTTGAATCGAGCCCGGAAGACTATTGGCAGTCAGTGCAGAGATCGGAGCACTGGTGTAATGTGCTCCCGGTGACCCAGCCCCACCAAGAGCTGGGCCGCCGCATTCTGCACCAGCTGCAGCTTCTGAGCCGTCACCATAGGTAGCCCCATGTAGAACACGTTATAGTAGTCTAACCAAGAGGTAATAAAAGCATGGATGATCGTGGCCAGGTCCAGAACCAAAATCAGTGGCCGAAGCCACCACACCAGATGTAGCTGGCAGAAGGCACTCCTTGCCACAGCCTCTGCCTGGAGATCCATCGAGGAGCAACCCCAGGTTCCGCACCTGGGAAGTTGGTCGAGGACAGATCCCATCAATTGAGGGAGTCGTCACATCCACCGACTTACCCACTAACATCACCTCCGTCTTGTCAGGATTCAGTTGCAGTCGATTGGCCCTCATCCAGTCCCCCACAGCTGCCATACACCAAGTAAGCACTGAGACAGCTGGGCCTGGGTTGGTTGAAAATGAGAGGTACAGTTGGGTGTCATCTGCATACTGATGACACCGAACACCGAACCCCTGATCACCTCATTGAGCGGCTGCATATACATGTTGAACAGGAGAGGGGACAAGACAGAACCCTGCGGGACCCCACATGGGAGGTCTCGTTTTGATGAAAAACAGTCACCGAGTACCACGCGCTGAGTTCTCCCGGTCAGGAATGAGTGGAACCATTCAAGAATGATCCCGCCCACTCCCACACTGTCCCACAGTTGCGTCACCAACATCTCATGGCCAATGGTATCAAATGCAGCCAGGAGATCTAACAGGACCAATATGGTCGAGCGACCCTGGTCCTTTTCACGGCGGAGATCATCTACCAAAGCCACAAGGGCTGTCTCAGTGCAATGACCCGGATGAAAGCCAGACTGAGAAGGATCAAGATAACCAGCACAATCAAGATGCCCCTGGAACTGCTGAGCCACTACCCGTTCAATAACCTTTCCTGAAAAGGGAAGGTTAGAGACAGGCCGATAACTGGCAGGAGAGTCAGCGTCAAGTGATGGTTTCTTGAGCAGAAGCTGCACCACTGCCTCCTTGAGGCAGCCCGGCACTCTGCCCTCCCGCAGGGAGCCGGTGACTACCCCGGCCAGCAACGACCCCATTGTCTCCCGGCAGCTCTTAATCAGCCAGGATGGGAACGGATCTAATTCACAAGAAGTGACTCAAACTGCCCCAAGTACACCCACCACGTCAGCGGGTGTCACTGACTAAAAGTGATCCCACAAAATTGGACAAGTCAGGGTTTCTACAACCTCTACATCCTCCACTATTAAGTGTGGCATCGAGGTCTTGGTGAGTATGAGTGATTTTCTCCGCAAAGTAATCCGGTAAAAGGTCACACCGGGCAGATGATGACTCCACCCCAGGGTTGAGGGAGGCCGGACTGACTAGCCCCCGTACAACCTGGAACAGCTCTGCCTGACGGGATTTTGCAGACTCTATGAGGGCAGCAAAGAACTCCCTCTTTGCTGTCCACATAGCCACAGTATAGGCTCGTAAACTAGCTCTATGCCGCAATCTGTCGGCTTCAGCACAAGAATGACACCATCGGTCTAACCGTCGCCCCTCTTGCTTCAGCATCCACAGCTCCTCAGAGAACCAAGGAGGTCTGCAGCACCTCTGCCTGGACAACGGATGCCTGGGAGCCATTTGATCAGTGGCCTCCATCAGCAAGGTGTTCCATAGCTTGATGAGATCATTGATGAGACAGTCGTCGAGGTCAGAGGGTAGTTCCCCCAGAGCGCCTAGAAACCACACTGGGTCCAACAGCCTCCAGGGGCAGACCATCCTAATAGGTTCCACACCCTTCCAGGGGCAGACATGTGCTAGAAGGGAGGTCTGCAGAAGGTAATGATCCATCCATGACAAGGGCACTGCTGATACCTCCTCCATTAATGGAACACCTGCCTCAAGGCCAGTGCAAAATCATGAAGGAAATTCATGCAGCATCCATCATAGCAGTCACCATAAACATTTTTAAATGACTACGACACTGAGATTCCTCAATAGTTCCCTACAACTTAGATATAAAATAATTGCTGCTATCTCAGATACTACTGCTGGCCATTACTAGTACATTATTAATTTATTATTAATTATTATTATTATTATTATTATTATTATTATTATTATTATTAAGTATTTATATAGTGCCAGGGGTTAATGGGAATTTTCAGCACTATAGCTGACACTGAACCGTCATTAATTAGAGACAGGTCCCTGCCCCGAGGGGATTGCAATTTAAGGGAGACAAATGAGGGGAAATAAGAGAGGGGGGGACATAGGGAGAAACAGGGATACAATTACCAAATTGAGAAGTCACAGGTACAGTTGCTTAGCTTTTTATTGTTGTAAAGACTTTCCACAGAGATTGAGACCCTGGTGTATCATGAGGTACTGTAAGGACCAGATCATGGGTGATCTTTGTAGGATCAGGAACATCAAGGCTAGGCAGGACTGAATGACCATGACCAGAGAGGAAAACTAAGCAACAGTATCTGTATGTGGGCTGGAGGGTTAGAAGCCAAAGGTCAGGCTAAATCAGGCAAACACAATAGGAGGTCAAATTAAGAGGCAGTGCCAGGAAGCAGTTCATTGGAAAAGCAGGGCCTAGGAGAGGCACAGGAAAGGAGACAGTGATAAGTCAAGGCAGGAACAGAATCTGGGAACTGGATACTGGCAGGGCGGGCACTGGAACAAGGGAGCACGGTGCAGGGCAAGACACACAGGAGGTCAGGTTTAACTTGTTATACAAGCAGGGGCAAAGAGGAGACCTGGTCGTTATATAGGTCATTTTCACACAGACACTCTAACACTGATAAAATGAGTGTTACATTTTATTATACATATGCAGGGCACCCATAGAGCACATCTGCAGCCCTGCAACATGTATAATAAAATGTAACACCCATTTTATCAGTGTTAGAGTGTCTGTGTGAAAAGGGCCATAGTGTGGGCCAGCCAATTCCAGAGAGGATCATGTTTTACCAATCTGATAGCTAGACTCACCAAATGCTGTTTTCATCAAAAACAATCTATTTGCTGCCTCCCCCACAACATGGAAAGTGATTGGGGTTTTGTCACATTTGTTTGTTCTCAAGCCCATAGGTATTTTTGGTACATGCTGGCATGTTCAGTACTTTTGTTTTATTTTATTTATTTATTTATTCAGATTTATATACTTCCCTTCTCATTAAGGCTCAGGGTGGCTTACAACCAATAAAAACATCTAAAAACTCCCCTTAACCACCCCCAACCCTTTCCCTAAGACCCCCCCGCCCCCCTCCCATCCAGTCCCACCGAAGCCTATCCCCTGCCTGCCAAATGTCTGGTCAAACAGAAATGTCTTGCATAATTTTCAGAAGATGAGCAAGCTCAGGCTTAGATGACTCTTCAAGGCGAGGGAGTGCCTTAATTGTGGGGCAGCCAGTGAGAACACCTGTCTGCATGCCCTTGCTGCAGATATTTCACAGGCAGATGGTACTTGCAAGAGGACGCTCCTGACTGACCTCAAAGGCTGCAACTGGACATGAGGGAAGAGGCGGTCTTTCAGATAGCTGGGGCCCAGGCTGTTTAGGGTTTTATAGGTCAACACCAACACTTTGAATTTTGCTTGGAAAGCTATTAGTATCCAATGCAGACTCTAGAGCATTGGTGTAATGTGCTCCCAACAGAAAATGGGCTGCTGCGTTCTGCACCAACTGTAGCTGGTGGCAGGAGGTGCAGGCACAATATATGCAAATCAGTAACGGCAGGCACAGCCTCCTTCTTCCACGGGTAATTTCAGACGTTACGAGACCATGGTCAACCACAGTGAAACCCCTGTGGTGACCAAAAGTCCCGTAATGTCTGAAGGATTCCCGCCAGAGGTTCACCATGGTGAACCTCCGGCGGGACTCCTTTTGACCACGATTCTGGACCTCCGGCCGCCCGGACAGGATCGGGCGCAGTGACCGGATTGGCCGCTGCGCCCGCCCGTCTCCTGGAGGACAGGTGGCCGGGGGAGCGCAGGGGGGCAGGGCTGTGCTGATGCACATCGCAGCCCTGCCCCCTCCCCGATCCCCAGAGAGAATGAGGCCAGCATGTCTAAAGGATGGCTGGTCTGATTCCTCACCGGGATCCGAAACGGATCCTGGTGAGTGATTGAATGCAGGGGACCGCTAGGCCTGTAATGTCTGAAATCACCCCACCTCTCAACCACCCTCCCCAATTGGGAGAAAAGCACTTTGAGGCAAAAAAAAAAAGGCATAGGCCAGGAGCCAGGAAAGTGACACCACCAGAAATCTAACATACCACAAAATGACAGACGGTACCTCAAAATGATGGAAAGTACTGAAAAATTATGGAAAGTACCAAAAAATCACCACGAGCTGGGACCAGGAAATCAGGCAAGGACAGGAGGGAGCATCATAGAAGCAAGTCAGGGCTGTGGAATAGGATAGGATAACAATCCAATGGAAGTCATACCAGTGTATCTGAGTACACATCCTGGACCACTACGTATCAAATTGATGGGTCAAATCATAGAAACAAGTGGCATAAATGAGCATAAATGCTGATGACGAGACACTTTCATGGAGAGAGAGAGAGTTTGGAGTGTGAAAGCAAGGTGCGGGTGAGATAAAATTACAATGGACAAGTGTCTCTTGCTGGGTCAAGTATCCTTTCCCTCTCTAGTAGGTTCTTACAGCTTAAAAATAAAATCACCAAACATTTAGGACAAGAACTAAGGGAGGTAAAACTAGACAGAGATGAGGTCTTGTAGAAGGCATTAGGAAACGACATTGTTTATGTACAAATACTATGAGAAGACCTAGACAATGCAAATTAGAAATTATCATGAATAATTTAGTTTCCCTAGTTTAAGAATTTTTAAACAGGATGCTGTACCTGGAAGAATATCTGCGAGCTACTGTACTTCAGTGTTTATAGGGGACAAGCACAGATTGATTCTTATTAGCTGATCAGCAATCAGGAACTCCAAAAACAAATGAGGTCACAGTTGATGTTACAGGGAGGAAGTACCAGCAAATAATGGGAGTATAATTTTCTTACAGCAAAATATTCTGAATGACAGAGTCAGTTGCCAAAGGCAAGAATGGAAAACAAGTGGTGAAGCAGAATTTTGTAAAGAGTAAACCAGAGACACGCATCCTGAAAAGGCAGGAATGACATCCAGTACACTGAGTACAGCTACTGTCTAGAATGATTGAGAGAAAAAGAGTAGGGGTTCTAGGTTTAATATGCACAAATGATTATTCTCAGGAATGTCACTGCAAATACATTCTGTATATGGTAAACAGAAGCTCACATTGTAATACAATTGCCGTTTTTACATGGATGGCGGGCGCAGCAGCGCCGATGGGTGGAGATGGGTGTGGATGGATGGGTGAGCACACCCAGCGAACACCCGGCGGCGCCGAGCAGGGAGACCTTTACATGGACAGCGCCGCAGGGGGTCATGGGAAGGAAAGGGGAGGGGCCGGAAAACACCCAGCGGCCAAACACCCGTGCAAGTACACAGACAGCTGGGACCGGCGGGGAAGCCACGCCCAGCACTGCATCGGCACAACATGGCCGGCCAAGGGCAAATGAAGCCGCGCAACGCAGCCCGTCCCCAAGCCGCCAGAACCCACGCAGATGGGGTGGGAGGGAGATGGGATGACAGCCGCTACAAAGGAGCCGGCTCCACACAGCCCTGGCACAGAGCCTGAAGAGCCCGGCGCCAGTCCCCCCCCCACACACACACACACAGCAGAGTTGCCCACACACAGCAGGCAACAGAAGCACACAGGGACAGGCCCACGGCCCACAGGGGGCCGAGGGGGAGGCACCCACACAACACAGGCAGCCCCATAGCCCCCCCCCCAGAGGCACCCACACAAGGGGATAGGTCAAAGCAAAGCACAACACGGACACATTGGGAAGGAACTCAAACCCCTTTAATGAAAGGAGGAACCAGCAGGGGGACAACAACAACAGGCCAGGGAGGGGGAGGGGGCAACAGAAGGGGGGCAGCACCAGCAGCAGCAGGCCCGGGACAACACCCAATCAATAGGCCCAGCGACCCCATGCCCAGCGCCAGCGCTCGACCTGCGTGCGGTCCAGCCGCTCCAGGATGTGCAGGAGGAGCACCAACAACTTCCCCTGCTCCCGGGTCCACTCTGTGATCATGGCTTGCACTGAAGGGGACAGAGGGGGGAGGAGACAGCCATCAGAGACAGCCCCGGCAGCCAAGGAAGGAACAGACACACACACCCCGGAGGGGCACAGGCACAGGGCCCAGAAAACAGGTAGCACACTCACAGATGCCATCGAACAGCCAGCCTGCTGCCCGCATGGCCTATGCCGCCCGCTCCAGCTGCTGCACCATCATGCCCAGGCACAAGATCACCAGCAGCACAACAACAGTAGCTGCAGGAGAGAAGGGACAGGGCAATGGGGAACGCCCACACCAATGGGCCCTGGGAGGGCCAGGGGCAGCAACAGCACCAGGGGCACACCCCACACGCTGACAGCCACCACCCGGAGGAGCACCCAGACCCCTGCACGAAGGGGGATTGGTTGGGCAAAAGGCCAGGGCCAGAACAACCCCTACTTCCACTCAGCTGTCCAGCACCCATGGTGCCGCCGCCTATCCATCACCACCATCACAGACAGTCCGGACCAGCAGGGAGTGACAGCAGAGGGGAGCAGAGCAGAGGGGCAGGGCCACACTAACGCACAGGCAAGTCCAGGGGGTGCCCGGCTAGCCACCCACTGCCAATACCACCCCAAGAGCCAGCCCAGGCAGCAGCGCCCAGCAGGGAAGCCACCAGGGGAACACACACCACACAACCGGCACCCACCCCACAGGTCCGGAGCCCACCAGTATACACCAAGCACACCCCCTGCACACAATCACACAGATGGGGGCAGGAGAGCCGCCAAGGGGACGGGGCACCCAGCCGCCACAACAGCAAGAGAAGCAAGGCAGGACAGACCATCACATAACAGCAATTTATTGGTGCCGGGTGAACGGGGTTCCCCCAAGCACAAAGAGGTAGAGCAGGGGAGCACAGGTGGACCCACAGCCAGGCAAGAGAAGCACAACAACAGGGCACAGGAGCGCCCATGCATAGCGGGCAAGGGCACCAGGGCAGCCCCAGTGGGAAGGAACAGCGGTCACTCAGACGGGGCGATAGGGTGCAGGGAACCAGGCGGCAGCCAGCAGCGATGCAGATGGCAGCGCACAGCCCGATCAGAGGCAGGGGGGCAGACAAATGCACCGTCCAGGGCACTGAGGTGGCTGCGAGCGGGTGGTGGTGAGGGGCCGCTCATGGACGGTCCGGTGAGTGCTCCCGGGGTGGCGAGCCCAGTGCTAGACACTACCAGGCAAACAGGCCCCTTCAGAACCTCAGGAGCGCATATGAGCATCCACCAGGAAGCGGGGAAGGAGGAGATCCGCTCTGGCGGCCACAGCCTGAACAGCTGGAAGGTCCTTCACCGATCGAAGGGCGGCAAGCTCCGCAGCGGAGGGGTCCCCAGTCCGGAGCAGGCCACCAACCTCAGGGGACAGCAAGCCCAGGTCCCACAGGAGGGCCCCCACATCCGAGGGTGCATGCGAGATGCTGCAGGCATGCAGGAGACTGCCGGTGTACATGGCAGCAACATTGGGACCCCCAGACAGCAAGGTGTGGCCAACCCGGGTAGCTCAGTCAGCAGGCAAGCCGCCATTAACTCTGCAGTGGTCCACAGCACAACAATGGTGGGTGGGTGCCCCCAAGGTGGCTCCCACATGGGGGGGTGAAGCCAAGCTCGATGGAATGGCCCCGGCATGCTGGGGCACTGACCTGGTGACCCAGCATCCACATGTACCATGACAGGAGCCGGAAGCCATCCTCCACCGACAGGGGGTCGCCCACCAACAGCTTCACATTGGGGCTCAGCCAGAGGGCCGCCAACAGCATGTCTGCACAGGGCGACCACCCCTCCCGTACATACGCAGCTGAGGGCCCCACAGAACAACCGGCCATGGCAGGAGTGGGGCCCACTCCAGTGAAGCAACAGGTGGGAGACGGAGGGCTGCTGCAACTGGTACGATCACGTAACGAGTGGCTACCCTCACCCACAAGTGGCCTTGCATGCCAGAGATAGGCCGGGCCACTGGGGACAGGGAGCTGTAACCCACACACAGAACAGAAGGGATGTAGCACGGATGCCAAGAGATGAGGGGGCCCATGGCCGGGCACTGCACCAGGCCAAGGAGCCGAGCCAGGCATTGTATCCACACCACGCCCAGCTGCAGAATGCAAAGGCGGACCCTAGCAGGGAGGACTGTAGTGTGGGTGTGGAGGCAGGGGTACCCTGGGGTGTGCGCGGTCCCATCCCCCGGCAGGCATGCTGCAGGCGCACTTGCTGGGATGAGCAGCTGGACCTGACACCCGGTGGCAGCCCCAACACATCCCCAGTGCAGCACCAATCTGTGCCCTGCCCCCACCAGGCTACACAGTACATAAGGGACCCACTGCAGGCGGTTGGGCGTGGGGCGGAGGAGCTGTAGCACGGGGTCGAGCAGCACACAGAGAATGGTGCCACCGGGCTGGGTGGACACAGAGGAACTCCTGTGATACCAGGGGAGAGTGGGCCGTGGGCACAGGCCACACAGTAGGGCATGCTGTGGCCATGGTACATGCCAGCGGAGGGTGGCTGGGAGTGGGGAGCTTCAGAATCATGCTGCCGGGGGACGAGTACCCGCAGTCCAGGGACATGCTGCTGCACCTCCTGCACATGCTGCTACAGCAGATAGCCCTGCTCCGCCATCCAGGTCAACAGTCTGTCCTCCTGGGGGCATGGCAGTGGAGGGCAGCAAACCTCAGAGAGGGCAGTGATAGTACAATGGGCGAGGCGAGCAGCTGTCGGATTCTGAACCCTGTTGAGCTCCGCGGTGTCCCAGCAAGGCCAGCTCATCCTGGCTCAATGAACCCTCAATGTGTATGCCTGCCGCGTGACCCTACGACGGCACTGGTCATGCTCCCGCACCAATGACTGGTGAGAGAACATGTTGACCATCTGGACAGATGGGGAATGGCTGGACCACTTCTGGAAGCCCTGCTCCCTCCTGACCCGCTTGGGGGAGCTCCTCAACCCCCACCTCCATAGGCGGGAGATGAACATGCACTTCCCTCTGCCATCAGGGATGTGCATGGCTGGCCACCCCCGATTCCTGTAGGAGTGTGGGGGAGCAGTTCGGGGTGGGCACCGCCACCATGAACAGGGCCCTGCATGATGTGTGTGACCTGCTCGTGGAGCTCCTCTTGGAGTGGGTCAGCCAGCTCCATGACCCCGAGGAGGTGATGCGTGGGTATGAGGAAATGGGGTTCCCACATTGCATCAGAGCCATTGACAGCACCCACATTCCCATCATACGCCCCCCTCATGCAAAGATTGATTACATGAACTGAAAACAGGCCTTCTCCATCAATCTGCAGGCCATAGTGGATCATAGGGGCCTGTTCATAAATGTCTACACAGGCCAGTTGGGGTGGAGCCTCCACATGCATATCCTGAGTGCCTCCCCCTTCTATGCATGCATATTCGATGGGGAGATTGCTCCCAACCTGTACTGCGTGATAGAGGGGGTTCCCATGGCCTCTGTTGTGATAGGTGACCCTGCCTAACTGCTCAGACCGTGGCTCATGCGGGCCTATCCAGTGGCGTGCAACCCTGACCACTGCCTGTTCAATGAGCACCTGTTGTCCGCACACAGTGTGGTGGAGCAGGCCTTCGGGCTCCTGAAGATGCGCTGGTACCTCCTGATGAACTGGAGCCAATTCATCCTGGACCACACCCCCAACCTCATCCTGGCAGTGTGCATCCTGCACAATGTATGTGAGACAGGAGGCGCTGCCCTGGACAACCCACCACTGGTGCACAGGGCTGGCCCCGTGCCCCTGTACCAACATGCCCAGGGAGGGGTGTTCCGGCACATCTCAGAGGAGAACAGGGATGCCATCTGCCACCACATCGTTGCCCAGGTAGCCAAACACCAGGCGGCGCCCGACCCACACCTATGTCTATAGGCCTGTGAACCCCTTCAATAAATCTGGGTACTACCCTTTACCTGCAACCATGCCTCTGCTCCATGTGTGGACTAGGGGGTCCCAGGAATGGATCCCGTGGGTTGCCTGGGTGCGTGCGCCCTCCCTTCACTGTCGGCCGTGAGGTGCTCGGGTTCCGCAATGCCCTGCCTGCTGACACTTGCCGGCTCACCTGTGAAGGGTGAGGTGTTCCAGCCACCTCAACTGCATGAGGTCTCCCTGGGCTGGCCCCTGGCCCCATCGGTTGGGCAGACACTGTACAGTGCCCCCACCCTGCTGGTGCCCCCCTGCAAGCCTCACCCCCACCATCCCCACATGTCCCAGGACAGAGGAGCCTACAGCAAGGTATAGGTACAACATATTCATTGGAGGGGGAACTGTGCAATGAAAGGGGGGTTAATGTCTGGGGCGCCCTCTCCCCCTCTTGGCCACACCACCGGGGCTCGCAGGCCGGCATGTCCTAGCTGCAGCTGACCACAGCACTCGCCGGCCAGCCGGTCCGGCCTCCCTGTCATCCACTGGCTGCTCCATGCCAGCCTCCGCTGATGGTTCCTGTGTGGAGAAACAAGAATGGGGTAAGAGATCCTCATGTGCACGTACCTCTTTCGCATGTCGGGACCTGGGCCACTGGGTGCCCCATGGTCATCCAGGGAGCCCCCTACTCCCCACACAAGTATAGCATGTTGTACAGTGATCCCTGTTGGTGCGAGCCCCTGGACGGCCCAACCATGGTATTATGGCCCATGCCCGTTCCAGTACAGCATCACAGAGCTCAGGCAATGGTCGTTGCTCCCCATCTTGTGCAGTGTGTGTGCTTGGAGTGGGTTCTATACTGTGTTCCCTACTGGGGTCTTGCCTTGTGCTGGTCCCCTGCTTCCCAGTCCGCCCCCCCCATGTTGTGCCCCCCACCCCCAGGGGCCTGGGGTGCTGCAGTCTTACTGGAGGCAGCGGGGGCAGGACCATGGGGGGTGTGGGCTGGAAGGGCAGCCCTGGAAGCGGGTCCGGTTGCCCTATGTGGGGGAGGGGGGCCCCATGGACCAGGCCCGGGTAGGGTTGCTGCTGGGGAAACCACGGGTGGCCGAGGTTCAGGGGGGGCACCTGCACCAGTGGGAAGCCACCATGGTGTTGGTCAGCCACCAACCCTCCTTCCGTAGCATGGCAGGGCCTGTTGTGCTGGGGGTCACACCACAGGGCCTCCATGGCCTCCCCCATGAGGTCCATGAGCCATGTGGTCTGGCCCTCCAGTCCATCACAGGCGCATCGCTGCTCGCGTTGGAGGGTGGCAGCCTAGTGCCTGTCCCAGAGGTGCTCAGTGTGGGACCGGGCCATCATGGCAGCCAGGATCTCCCGGTCCCTTTCCCGCTTCCCTCTGATGCGCTCCTTTGTGAGAGTGAGCTCGCAGGAGTGCGCCGCGTGTAACCATTGCAATTCCTCCAGCAGCTCCCTGCTGAGGTCCTCCCTCCGGCACCGGTTCCTGGCCCGCATCTCCTGGTTCTGCTCCATGTTGCCAGCAGCTTCACCCCTCGCGTAAGCAGGTGCCTGGTCTGGGAAGTTGGACTGAACGTTAGTGCTTCTGGCCTGTGTGCCCTGCTGCCCGCTACCACATGGCCCGGGGTGCCTGGTGGGGCAGCCCCCATAGTGTGGCAGCTCCCCTCAGCCCTCCCCTGTGGGGTCCCCCTGCTCTGTCCTCTTGTGGGATGGCCCCCCAGCAGCTGATCGCTGCAGGTGGGACCCATGATGGTCAGGTGTGCCGTGGTGGCCGCTGTGGGCCCAACAGCCCCTCTCACCTGCCCCCCACACCTCCACCCATTGGGCGTGTCTGGTTGTGGTTGCATGCCCCCTGGTGCCCCCGTACCTCTGCCCCGCTCTGGCCCCCTGGCTGGTGTGCCCCGCCGTGGAGGGTTGCCCCCCTGGTGGTGGTGGTGAGCTGCCGAGCCCACCTCCTCCTCCTCAACCTCCACCTCCACTTCATGCACCTCCAGGCTGCCTTGTGCTGCAATGGGAGGGGGTGACATTAGTGTTCGCCAGCCCCTGGCCCCAGCCGTTGCATCTCCATCCAGGCCTTTCCCACCCCACCACCCCCGGTCCCGCTGGGGCGATCGTACCTGGATCCAGTTCCTCTGCTTCCTGGTGGCCATCCCAGGTCTCCGCTCGCTCTACACGTGCCCCCCGTCCCTGTGGCCAGTAGGCCTGTGGGTGTTGGGGGCATGCGTTGAGTGTGGTGGTCCGGCGCTCAGATCCCCGGGGCACCTCCTCCCCCTGTGGGATGGGACTGTCCCCTCCCGCTTCCTGGCCGGGCTCACCAGGGGCACCTCCCCCCCTGCTCTGCGGGGTCTGTCAGGGGGGATTGCATGGTGGCCCTGCCCCTGCCCCTGGTGAAGGCACTGCCATGTGTGCAGGAGGCCATGATGACCCCGTCCATGCAGAGGAACTTGTCCAGCTCCTCCTGGAACTCAGATGTGCACAGGGCCTGGCCGGACTTGAGATTTTTGTCCTTGATATGTTTATATCTGGAACTCAAGTCCTTTGCCTGCTGCATGCACTAGGTGACATTCCTATTGTACCCCTGCTGCTGCATCTCCTGGGCGATGGCTTCATAGACCTATCTGGTCTTGTAGCTGCACACCAGGTCGTGCTGGACCCTTTCGGACCCACACATTCGTATGAAGTCCCTGATCTCCTGCCTTGATCAGGGCTCCCCCTTTTGGGACCTGCGTGGGGGGCGGGGGCGACCGGCTTGGCACCTGCCCTGTGAATGTGGTAGCTGTGCATTAGGGGTTACTCCGGGTCCTGCTGCCCCCCTCCGTGCCCCCAAGGGGCCTGCCCCACCTCTCCCCCCTGCTCACCTGGCTGTCTGGGGAGCCCTCCTCAGCTGTCATCTCGGTGGTGCAGTGCCTTGCTGGGGCTCTCCCCCCCCTCGGGCACTCCTGGGTCCCCGTGCTCACCCAGCCCCTTCCCCGCGCATAGGGCGGCATCGGCTCCCTTGCCCTTCTCGTTGGCCTTCCTGGTCACCATCATGGAAGCCCTCCTTTATGGGCTCTCGGCCAGATATCCGGTGTCCCCCCTCCCCGTGGGCATGTCTGCGTGGCAGCACGTGTGTGCCCCATGGCGCCGGCGCAGTGGGTCTCCGCCGGTCTGGTCCACGTGGGTGTTTTGGTTTTTACACGGACACTCGGGTGTTGAACACCCATCTCCACCCACGGAGGGTGCCGACTCCCTCGTGGCTGCTCCGTGGGTGTTGGTGGGTGGGTCGGGCATGTGACCCCACCCACTCATGGAAATTTACACGGACGCTCTCCCACCCATCTGATGTGTGTTTCTGGGTGTTAGTGAGTGGGTGGCGTCCGTGTAAAAGTGGCCAATTACAGCAGAATGATGTACAACAAATAGAGTCTACATGCAGCCTATTTTTTCTTGTTCTTTACAAATTCTTCAACAAACATGTTCCTAATGTCACACTTCAGAGGCATAGGACAAGATTAAGGTCTGCAAAAGGTGCATCTAAACAATTCCTGAAAAGTTTCAGGTACTTACTTCTTGCTTGTTTAAACATGTTTCCCTAGTGTCTCTTCTTGACAGCCCACCTAACTTCAAACTATCTAGCTTTTCTGACTAGTGTGCATGGGAGGAATTTACTCCCAGCCCCTCCAGTTCCAAAGTTTTACTCTGGAAAAGCGATGAATGATGAGACTTGCCTCCTGTTGCTGGGATTCAAAAAGTAAGAAGCACGGGGGGGGACGATGACGACTAACTCCAGACATTTCACAGACTGGTGGAGTCTGCACAAAACACAGCCCTTCAGAGCTGCTACTTACACCCATCTGTTTAGTTCCTTATAAAACCATGTGTTCCACTTGTTTGGTTTTCCTCCTGCTCTTTAATTATCCTTGTCTCACATTTAGGAATGAGAACAAAATGAGTGCTCAGAAATTTCACTGTGTAGCTTCGGCCCACCACCCTTGGGTCAATGGCTGACTGATCCTCCACTGAGCCCAGTCATTGCAGTGAATGGGGTGGGTTCCAGCCAGTGGAGAGTAGTCCCAAAAATGTTGCCCATCCATTGTCTGAGTAGGCCCAACACTTAAGCACCAGATATACCAATTAGCCTTCTCCCTCTCCTCTTGCTCATTCCTTATTATGGGCTTTCAGACTTTTTATTTAATGTTATTTATTTAAATTTTTATCCTGCCTTTCCCTAAAAGCTCAGGGTGGCTTACAACATATATAAAATCATAAACATCCATAAAAACAAAATACAACCCCCCCGCACCCAAAACTTCCAACCATCCCACAGCCACCTACAAAACCACCCAATGCCACCTCCCCATGTCCTACTCCAACTCCCCCTCACAAGCCTATTTATGTGTTGAATATTAGGCCCCATCTCCCAACTCTCCTCAGTCTTGTTTTCTGTCCCACTCTCAAGCCCCCAAGTGGGTAAGCAAAGAGCAATTTTATTAATCAAATAGCCATTGTTTTTTCTTTTTCCATCCACTGGATGAATCTACCTACACACAGCTGGTCATCGTCTCCTCTACTGAGGTCAGTGAAAGCTGCCAAACATCTTGGCAGTTCTGTAAAAACTATATTATCCTATTTTAAATGTAGAGTCTTTCCTTGGGCATACTTTATCTGACATTCTTGATTTGAATGAAGAAAGAGGGGGAAAAGCTTTCAGTAACAATGACCCCTCCCATTTCTTATAATTCTGCAAGCTCTCAGTGCCTTGAATGCCCTTCAAGGTGGCAACCTTTTTTAAATTAGCTTTGCCTTCTTTCCTAATACAGCAAGAATGACCTAAGAAATCCTTACCGTGGGACTAACTAAATTACACCCATTAATGAGCTCTGCATGCTACACACATCATAGGCTGGTGACTTGGTCCCCTGTTTTCTGATCAGGATAATGACTACATCTTCTTTCTATGACTTTTGCCTATTCATCATAAAAGAGTAATATTGCAAATAATAGGGGGGGAAAAAGAATTACTATTATATAACTGATACAGCTCTCAAGGTATGCGATCCAAATGTCCAGTCGCTATTATGTATCCAACAATAAATGAGGTCAAATAATTCAATAAATTTGCTACCAGGGAGAAATAAAAACCTTATTTACATTAGCTGATGAAGTGCAATCCTTATTGTGCTCCTACCAGGTTAACTCTAGTTTTATGTCCTCGTTTTGTGGGTACAGAGTATTGATCACCAACTACTCGCCTGTGTTATCTACATTCAGCCAAAATGCATTTTAAACCAATTATTTTTTTTATCCTTCACACACACATAATTGGCAGCACATTCTTCTTTATTGCATGCTGCCTTTCTCTAGTTTGTATATAATATAAAGGGGAAGGTCAAGATAAAAGGTTCTTTTTCACCAAGTCAGAACCTGTACTATGTCCTTAAAACTTCCTGACACAGTGGGACAGGGGTTGGATAGCTCTGGGTAGTAGGTATGGGACATGCAACCTTCCAGATTTTGGACCACTAGGTAATGCCTGGCCTGTGACAATACTGACCAGGTATTTTTATCACAAGAAGGCTGCAATATACAATGAGATGGCTATGTTCTGATCCTAGCAGGCTGAAGCCCAGAATTATGAAAATGACCACGAGAACAGTTGGCCAATGGAACAAGTTGCCAAGAGAGATTATGGAATTTTCTTCAGTAGAGGTTCTTAAGAGAAGGCTGGACAAATATTTGTCGAGGATGGCCTAGAACTAGGTACAAAGCCCTGCTTGATCAAAGGGAATTAGAAGTGATGATCTTTGAGATGTCTTCCAGCTCTATGAGTCTAAGAGAAATCTCATTTCTTCTAATTTGTTCAGCATGGAGGCTGAACAACCTTTAAAACATTAGAAACCCTCAACAATACACCATCACATTGAAGATTGCATTATCACTGCTCATACCATCCATGAACGATGAGAGGGTTTAGTCCCCAGAGTTGCCCAAGCTAACACTTCTCACCATCACAATTTTCTCTCCTGATATAATGGGCCAGAATCCTCTGGTGTGTAAAGTGGAGTAGTATAATTGGAGACAATGGGCCCATTTCCTCACCATTAACATCAATGGGAGTTTTGCCATTGATTTCAGTGGGTGGAGGATTATACCAACAGAACTACATTATCTACACCAGTTGAGGATGTGGTCCAAACTACCACCTCCCTGGTGACAGGTCGCTTTTACATGAGATGCTACCACGCAGGTCCACCTATCCCCCATGTGTGCAAACGTCCATGTAAAAGAGGCGGTAGATGGGTGCACGCTCCCGCAACCCATTCACTCCCACCCACCCTCACCCACCTCCCCACAGATAGCAACTGGAAAAAATCTGGGATGCTCCATGCCGGGGCATGGGTGGAGATGGATAGGTATAGATGGTCACACCTCACCAGCCCATGTGCACAGGGAAGCACACCCACCTGGGGGACAGATCCACCAACACCATGGAGAAAAGGCCACACAAGGGAGAGGCACAACACCCAGCCAACAAAGAACCACACACACACCCCCTCGCAATAGGTCTCCAGCCCAGCCAGAAACCCTTAAAGGCAATATGAATGAAGAGTCGGGCGTGCTGGCTCCCACATTACAATGGCCCCAACCTCCCCTCCCCCCCCAAAGAAAAGAGCCAGCACCATGATCGTACACGGCAACAGCCAGGTAAACTGCACCACACCCTGGGCAGGGGATGCTTCCCCAAGGAGACATGGAGAGGGAGCAACATCACAGCTGACAGGTACCACATCCCTTGACAGAGGAGCATCAGTGCAACTGCCTCCACCACCACCACCCCAAGAGCTAGACGGGGCACAGTCATGGTCCCCCCTGACAGCCAGTCAAGCCAGCGGGACCATGGAGAGAGATGGGGGATGGAGCCCTACAAAGCAGCTGCAGCGAGAGAGAGAGCCAGATGACAGCTGACAGTTATGCCTTCCCATCTCTGCTCCCACCTCTACCACATCTCGGCCTAGTGCACAATGCCATTCCACGGTGAGGTGGATTGGGTCCCCTGAATGCACGGGGAGATAGTGGTCACCATTTAGTTCTTCAAATCCCTCTTTTCACCATCTGCACCATGTTCCGTCACCAAGCATTATGCCACAGCATTCCCGCCTAAGCTAGAAAGGGCCAGCAGGTCGAACAGCGGCCTCAGGGATCATGGCCAGGAGGAGCGAGCACAGGCCACAGGTGTGAAATGCAATCCCCTCGCCCTCCCCCGAAAAGGACACTGATCAGACTGTGGGGACGGGGCTCCCTCTCTGAACAGGAGGGCCGGGTGGTTGGGTGTGTGGGTGCTGTGACCTCCCGTGACCCTCCTGTGACCTCCTTGTCCAGCATCCCTTTGAAACCCTCCCCACTCACCCACAGTGGGCGGGTGGTGAGTGGTTACTCCACCCATCCTCCACAGACCCACCCCCTCAGCCATGTCAGTTTAAATATGAACAGAGAGCAAACACAACAGCCATCTATTTACACGGTCACTTGAGAAAGTGATATAACTAAGGTGCTCAGCTGACGGTTGCTTCATACCACATCTATCTAACAAACTTAATGCAATTAAAAACCAAGTTCCACAGTTCAGTGACTTGAATGTATGTATCTTGATAATTATTAGGAGAGTCAAATGATTGATTGCCCTTCACAGCCAAAAAAAGCCCCAAAGAATATTTATCTGTGGAAACACCATAGCCATACCAATTTTGTAGACTCCTATAGGGGCGGGAAAACCGGTAAATCCGGTATCAGATAATGCCTGTACCTGGCGTACCGGCATTATCGGATTCGACCCGGTAATCCGGTCCGGGTACCGGATTTTTTTTACATTGCAGCCATTTAAAAATGGCTGCAATGTAAAAAACTTAAAGCCCCAGCAAAAAAGTTTAATAAAAAAAAAACCCTCCTCGAGTCCAGGCTGCGTGGGTGGAAGGGGGGACACCCCCCCAGCCACCCTGCCCAGCCTGGATTTTTATTTAAAAAAAGATTCAGAGGCGAGCCCACCCCCCAGCACCAGCGGCCGCGGCGTCCCCACAGC
>QEPC01011796.1:7355978-7393343 GCA_003113815.1 Sphenodon punctatus | reverse complement strand
AAACAACACAGTCTTACCACATGCAGAGGGGAAAACACACAGGAATCTCACACACCACAGACAGCACAAGTACTTCCTCAATCACCATAGACAGGAATGGGAAGGGGGTAAGAGATGTTGCTCCACCAGCTTCCTGTGGCCACACCAAGGCTTAAATACTTCCTGTGGCCAATCAGGAAGCTGGGAGGCAGGGCTAAGGTAATTGACTACAGCTGGGAAGGGGCAAGACACACAAGGAACAAGCATACAAAGGGAGACAGAAGGGAGACAACCCAACACCCTTACAAGGCCACCAGGTGGCACAGGGTGCTGGACAGGCTCTCCAGCACCCCAAGGGCCATGGGTTCGAGGCCCAGCCCTGACAAGCACATGGACAACTGCTGAGTTGTGGCACCAGAAGAGTATGGTACGTTTAGCGAATTCCCCTGGCCATAAGTACAATGGGATAAACCTCCAGGAAAGTAAGATCACGTGTTATACTCTTGTCTACTCATGCTGAGGGCCACCGCTCTGCACACCAGATTCCCCACAAAATACAGGCCGAAGCCCAAAGACCTCGTTGCATCGGTCTGGACCTGGAGCTCAGTCTCCAACAATAACCTCCGTCTCCAGAGGCTAACTCCATTGAAAATGGACAGGAAATGACTCCAAATAGCAAGGTCTTCCCTCATGTCCGCTGTTACGTGGACATGATGGTGGGGGGGGCAGACTGCCGGGCACCTTGGTGTAGAGCCAGGATAAGAATGCCCGGCCCGGTGCCACGACTCGATAGGCACAGTTTAATCTGCCCAGCAGGCCTTGTAGCTACCACACTGTGACCTTGCTGTGTGCGAGACATTCGTCAATCGCCCCCCGGATGGCGAGTAACTTATCCTGTGGCAAACAAGACTCTTCCCTGACAGTGTCCAATTCAATCCCTAGGAAGGTCAGCACAGTGGTAGGCCCCACGGCCTTCTCGGGGGCCAGAGGGACACCTAATTCCTCTGTGCTGGAATGGAAGGTGTGTAGGAGCCGTTCGCATTCACCCGTGCCCACACGGCCCAGGAACAGGAAGTCATCAATATAATGGATGATGTGCCACAGGTGTGCTCGGTAGCAGACCAACCAGTTGAGTAATGAACAAAATCTTTCGAAAGCCGAACAGGAGATCAAACACCCCATCAACATGGCCTTATCAAAATAGAAGCTTCCTTGAAATTGGAATCCTAGTAGCTCAAAATCGTCTGGGTGGACTGGGAGCAGGCAAAAGGCAGATTTGATATCACATTTCACTAGAAGCGCCCCTGGGCCACAAGCCCTAGCCATCTCTATAGCCGCATCAAAGGACGCATAGCGAATGGTACAAAGCTTGGCCGGTATCACATCATTGACCGACTCCCCTTTTGGGTAGGAGAGGCGGTGAATGATGTGAAGCTCTCCCAGTGTCTTCTTTGGAACTATTCCTAACGGAGACACGTGCAACAAAGCGGTGGGTGGGAACCTAAATGGGCCGGCCACTCTTCCTTCAGCTATTTCCTTTTGGAGCTTGGCGATTTAAGATTTTCCACCCACCTCCTGGTCTTGAACTCACCCACGGGGATCCTAAAAGCTTTTCTAAAACCCTCTACCATGTAACGCACTTCCTCACACATTGGGCATTCGCTTAAGACCCTGCGCAGCACCCTATGCCGGACCGGGGTTGGGGTCCTTGCCATTGTTTGCTCCTGGGCCCCCCGCTGCAAATTTGGCTGGTGGCCTGGTCTTCCCTTGGGACCTAACCCTGTTGCAATGGCAGGCTGCGTGGTTGCCTGCACAGTGCAAACAGGCATGACTGAAACGGCAGGGGGAGCAGGCGCAACTCCCCAACCCGTTGTACTCCTAGCACGTTGCCCCTTTCGATGTGGTGCGGCGCCCATCCACTCGAAAGGGGTCATTAACCAATGCCACCCCCCCTTCACCAAAGCATGGCCACTGTCCATCTGGGGGGTGTTATTCACGTTGCTCATAAACTCTGACCAAAGGTCTTGAGCGTATCTGTCCCACTGGAGCCCCGAGGTTATGGAGGCTCGTTTTCTAAAGGCTTCATCGTAGCACAACCACGTTCCCGGGTTGCCCGCACGTTCCCGGGTTGCCCGTGTCATAAGCCCTACATACTATATTCTGGTATTTGAGGAGTTCTGAGGCTTGTTCTGGGGACATTTGCAACATTACGCCCATCAGGACAGAGAAAGCGGCCATCCAATTGGACCGGTTACGGTCCACTTTAGACCTCTTACATTGGGTGGCCTGCATGAGGTGAGCACCAATTGGGACATCCACCTCTGCATAGCCACCAGCCAGGGATGCCAGCTCCTGAATCAAGTGTCCAACCGTCTGACCTGGGGGGACATACTGTCCCCCATGTGCCCAGACCTGCCCCAACTGGTGACCTGTCCTGCCACAGGGGAGCAGCCCCCGATGGGGGGGGCAACAGAGGGGCCCCCACCAGGACATGGACCAGGCTGTGCAGGCCACGGGACCTATGAGCTGACCCATCCCAGCCTTTGCTGGGCTGGTACTTCAGGTGAAAGCCTGTGGCAGCGGTCCACACAGCAGCCACTACAGTGGGGCTCTACCTCACATGCGGGGTTTTCGTACACATCCCTACCTTGTAGTGGAGTTGGGGCCTCGTGCTGCTGTCTCTGGCTGGGGGCTGTTTTGTTGATGTTCCCAGCTCCTAGGCCTGCCACGGTGCTTCCTGCATGGGTTGCGGCATGTGTCTGGATGCTAGCGCTCATACCGTTGACTCGAGCGACTTCTTCCATCCGGTGAAAACCTGCAGCTGCTCCAAGATCGCTATGGATGGATCACTTCTTGGTCAACACCTGGGGGGCAGGTGTCCCTGCTGCTGTCGGGAGACAAATCGCGCCCCTCCCCCCCCCCGCTGGGGCAGGGGGTGCTGGGCAGACTAGGCCTCCGTGTGTGTGTGTTGTCTCAGCACCTCCTTGGCATGAGGGCAGGGAGGCCGACCTGCCTGGGCAGGGGGGCCCAACCTGCCCTTCCAGCCTGTGCCTCGTTGTCCTGGTATCTCGCCGGGGGTCTAGCTTGTCTCTCTGCCCTCCTAGGCAGATTGTCAGGGGGAGGGAGGACTGTCATTGGCCCTCCACCCCGATGGGCCGGGGCTCAGGTGACCCACTCCCCTGTGAGGGACGATTCCGCCCCCCCCGCTGCAGGACATGACAGAGGCACGGAATCCAAGGACTCTCGCGGATGGTGCCTCTCCCTACGTATGAGGTCTGGAGCAGGAGGGCAGTCTGCCAGCCCCCTCAACAGTTCCCTGCACCACCACCCCATGCGCTGCTGTAAGGAAGTCATAATGGCCTCCGCCTGCCACTGTGTTTGTGCCACTGCCCTCGAGGCAGGCCTGGGCCGCTGGAGCCTAGGCCACTGGAGCCTTACCAGCCCCTTTTGCCTGAGCCCTCCCTTTTCTCCCCATGGCAGAGAGGGTCCCCTTTGTCCACCAAGGTGAAGGGGGGGAGGGAAGCCTGTTCAAAAGACCTTACCAGCCCGGACTTAGCTCACGGACCACCCACCACGCAGCTCGCTTCCGCCCCGAGAGTTCCGCTGCTGTCGCCGCTTTCACCCCCGGGTCCACGGCGCTTGGGTATCAAAAGGCCTCCCAGCGCAGTCGGCACGTTATGCGAAGGTCGCAAGCAAAGCCGCTCCGTGCTGCTACTTGCGAAGTCCTCTTCACGTGACTGCTCCCTCAGCCACGTTTCCAACAAAATGGCGCCCGCCAAGTCCTGCCTCGCAAGACTTGGCTTCGCGCCCACCGCTGCCTTCATCATCGACACCAGCCTGTTCTCTTCCTTCTAATGGGGGCGGGGCAAAGCCCGCTCCCTTCTGGGCTGCCCCATCCCCCGGAGGGGCGGGGAGAGGGGAACCGGGAACGGGAATTTCTTCCTACTGCACATAAAATATATTAGGTGTTTTACATTAGAGTGTAACCTCTGATATCTGGACACCTAGGGGGATTTGAGGTGTCTGGATTTGTGAGGGCCATAACACAAGTACAGAATAAAGGAACCAAATATGGGAGGTATGCTGTATTAGAAATTCAGCCTGCCCAAAGTTGAACTGGGCACATCAATACGACAATGTTTCCATAGAGCCCTCATGCAGCTGACACTCACAGGTTCCACGCAACAAACTGGACAAACAGGCAGGAGCTCCTCCATGCTGGACTCTGCCCCCCCACCACAGTTGTTCCCCAGACCATTCTAGGCACTCCACCCAGGACTCTGTGGTTCTGGTGGACCTGCACACACACACAGGCTGAATGTACCCTAACAGACAGGAGGCAGCCCCATGGGCATCAGTCAGTATTCGCCTGCACAGCAGGTTCCATATTCACCGGAATAATGCCGTGGGTGGGGGACCATGGGGAGGATGAGTGGTAGGCGAACATCTGGTGGCCACCGAACAGACGGGCAGGTTGTCACCCATACAGAGGGGGCTAATCTGGGCTACTGTCTTGTCTATTTTCACCTTTTATCAGGCGCAGTCCCCGATATCTGTAGCCTCTAGCTGGGGCTGCTGCTGGGAGGGAGCCCGCTTGTCTCCGCTGCCACTGTCATTCCCGCGGGCTGTTTGATTCCAGCGCAGAGCACCTGCGGGAAAGAAGAACAGAGGGCTGAGTGAGTTGGGGCTGTGGGGCTGCCTGAACTGTAATCCCTCCCCCACCCCGACTCACCTGTAAGCGGAAGCTCCAGGAACCCATTTAAGGAACCCACCGGCGGCTCTGCCACAGGCCACAAGCCAGCGGCCACGGCCAAAGGCTGCAGCCCTTTGAGGCCCTTTGAGGCCCACAGGGGCATAGGGGCCGCTGGGCTTGGTTTGGGTGGAGAGGCTGGGCTAGAGCCAGAATGTTGGTGGGAAAGAACCAGTGCCTGAGGGAGTCACAGCCGCAGGCTATATACCAGCTGACACAGGCTGCGACAGATTCAGCTGGGGCATACTGGGACCAGTAGGTACAGGTACAATGCCGAAAAAGAGGAAGGCCCAAGGGATGACAACTAGGGCCCGAGCCAGGGGCAAGCAACCCACGATAGAGGACTTTCTCCATACCTCATGGCAAAGTCCAAAGCAAGGGGTGCAATCCTCCTCAGATCATTCATGTTTCCAGGAAACCCAAGCCCCTGTTACCCCTACACCCAGGGTGGAGGAGCAGTATAAATCGCACCAATTGCACTCCACCCAGGATTCAATCGATTCAGTTAATCATCTATCACAGCAAGCACCTTGCTCTAATAGTTCTCCTTTGTCCAACAACAACTTAAGTATGGCGATGGGACAGAAGGCAGGTCTTTGCCCTCCAGATTTGCAGTTGGGGGGTGGGGGGAGTGCCTTGCTGACTGTTAGGGGGGGACGACACAGGGGGGAAGTGAACCTGGCTAAACAGTACGACGGCTTCTTAGTTCCCCTGTACGCACGCGAGGGGGCAACACGTGGATCGAGAACACCCCTCAGGTTGTAATAGGGCCGCTGGCTTTGGGATAAGCGGCGGCCTATCTCATCATCGGGGGGGAGACAGCGAGGCCCTGAGTGAGCCCCCTCTCGTGCGTACTGGTTGCAAATGCAACTCCTTAACCCCCACGAACTCTCCCACTTCACACGTGCCTCGGGGATCCACACAGGGAAGAAGGGAGTGCTCACTGGTGCGGAGAACGGGGACGGGGACCCTATTAGTGCAGGGTCCTGGGGAAGGGAGAAGTCACACGTGCTGTCAAGGGGAGGTGGAGGTTTGAGGGAGGCAACCCCCAGGGGGGGGGGGAGCAACAGGACAGTGCCCAACACCCACGCCTCCCGCTCTCACACACACCCACTTCCAGCACCACCAATCCCCCTAACTACAACTATTCACTCACCGCGACCACACCCACGCGCCACACACTCACGCTCCGTCCACACTCCACACACTCCTTCAGTATTCCTCAACTACGATAAGCACAAGGGGCCAGTCTGCAGCAACGCTGTTCACCGGCGTCACTCTGCAGCCCCCAGGCCTCCTTTTATCTGTCTCTTCCCAGCCCCGCCTTTTCCTGGAGGCGTGCTGAGCGGCGCGGCGTTTGTGCTGGCCCCGCCCCTTCCTGGGGGCGTGCTGAGAGGTGCGGCGATTCTGTTTGCCCCGCCCCTTTGTTCCCCGCTCGCCTTGCTCCCAGGCGCTTTGGCGGCGGCGGGGGTTGGTCCCGCTGCTGCGGTTGGGGAGGCCGTTTGTTTTTCCTCCACCCTCGAGCCCGGGTAAGTCGCGCTCTGACACTGACAAGCTCACCAGGGGGGAATGGGTTTATGACTGAGATTCTGGGCAGTCAATGCCTTATTGTTGGGGAAATGGTTAAGAAACTATATGCCCAATTGAATTCTGTGTTCTGCCAGTTGGAGGGACAAGCCCCAAAACTGGGTATAGTGACCGATTTAATTAAAGCTTTAACCCTAAGGGCTGAGAATATTAGCTCTAACCCCCGGGTAGAAAACCGTACAGTTGCTACTCAAACCCCAGGATGAAACAGGTCACTTAATAGCACAGCAGGTCCCCACAGATCGTTATCCCGCAGCAGAAGCTGACCCTACATACATCTTGGTTCCAAATGCTATGCTATTTAATATAGTCCCCCCCCATGCTCAATATGCTCCCAAATGGCAGTCCAAAGGTAAAATTAGTATGTTTATTTCTCAGATCTCGGGCCTGCCAGTGTTGGTGGGACAGATTGACAGGATTCAGTATTTATCAGGTACCCCCTCCTTCCAACGGGTGGTAGTTTACTTTGGGTCCCTGGAGTTGGTGTCGGCCTTGAGTGCTCATAGACAATAGTTTGAAGCCTGGGGGATCTTTCAGGAGCGGGTTTTCAGGAATACAGTCATCAAACCCCTCTGGGCAGGGTATCGTAACCCACCTTCCCAGAAGCAGTGTTGTAAAAAGACTCCTATGCAGCTAGGTACAAACGCAGTGACACAGCTGACTGAGAGCCAGAGCCCAAGACAGGATTCTCTTGGTAGTCCAGTATCTCAATTCAAGGGGAGGGATACTTTAACACTACCTTGTAAGCCCATAACAGCTCTAGACGAGGTGCCAACAAGCAACCATGAGAGGGCCCCCAGTAACCCCAGGACCCCTGCACCAGGGCTACTGAAACAAGTCCTGGGAATCTCACTGGATGAGATTCAAGTAGTGATGCCGTGCCCAACCTCCCTAATGGCAGGAGAGGCAGATGCGGCAGAGGGACAGGGCCTTTACACCTCTGTCCCGCTGATGGTTTGGCTGGCGGAGCAGGGGCCAGTGGGTAATAATTCAGAGGATAACCAGTTGTCTGCATCATGACATTCAGAGCACGAGCCCTGCAAAGGACTCCGTATTTCTTCCTGGAACACGGCAGGATGGGGAAAATATCAAAATGATGCAGATTTTCTGGCCTTTATAAAAGGGTTTCATATCATTTTAATCCAAGGAACGTGGTCCACAGACCCCCTATATTTAGAAGGCTTTAGGGCTATTAGTATTCCCGCAGTTAAATATCATGCTAGGGGCAGAGCATGTGGTGGCCTGCGATGTTTAATTTCCCAGGAGCTGCCCCCACCAGAAATTCTGCCGGTTAGCTCTCAGCAGGTGTTGGGATTTAGTCTCAGGCTAACATCAATAAAAATAAGTCTAATCTTTTTGACAGTATATATCCCGCCCTGCAATGCAGGGACATTAAGAAAATCCCATTGGGATAATCTGGAGGTTCTTCTTAGCCAGATTGTGAGCACTAATCCTCAGGCCCATTTGATCCTAACGGGAGATTTCAATGCTAGGCTGGGGGCCGATGATTCAGCCATTAGCGCATTTGTTGATGCAGTACCAGCTGATCCCCACGGCATCCTTAATCCTAGGAGATCTAAGGACTCCCAGATTAACTCCTTGGGACTCAAGTTGGCTAAGTTAATGGCCGCCTTCAATCTATTTGTTGTGAACGGGGCCGGATACGGTGACCCCATGGGGGAACTTACGTATCTTGGGCCCCGTGGCTCGAGTGTGGTGGATTATGTGCTGGTCACATCTGATGTTATACCATACTTGGTGGATTTTACAGTGGGACGTGAGCTAGCCAGTGACCACCTGCCATTGCAGATGGTGCTGGCTGCCTGTTACCCTACTACCACCAGAGTCCAATCTAATAATGTGTGGGGGACCCAGCTCGAGCTCGTGAGAGCTCCTCAGTGGGATTACTCCCTGGAAGTCGGGCTGACAGCCCATATTAATCAACCTGTGGTTCAGCAGCAAAGGTACCAACTCCTTCTGGAGGTGGATCCAGAGGAAATACTCAACCACTACAACCAGCTTAGCACAAACATAACGCAGTATGTCCAAGGCTGCACAGGAATCTTGTGGACGTTCCACTCCAACACTTGGGCTAGATGGTTCGACAAAGAATGCCGGCAAGCCCGTGCAGGAATGAACCGAATTTACCGCCAATATAGGAAGGCTCAGAGTCAAGCCCCCCTCCCCCCCCAGTTGAATATCTGGCCACAAGAAGTGCCTATAAACTTCTCTTGAAAGAGAAAAAGAAGCAGTATGGTGACCAGCAATGGGCAGATTTAATTCAGGCCATGGATAGTAAGAACTCCAGACAATTCTGGTGCACGGTCAACGCGGCAACTTCAAGGATAGGGAAACAGGTTGGAAGTTCTATATCATGTTCCACCTGGATGGAGCACTTTCGGACGTTGTTCGCAGGGCAACCAGGAAATTTAACTTTATTAGACAAGGATCTACTAGATCTCTACCCTTGGCCCCCAGTTATGGAGCAGGATATAGAGACAGTTCTGGATACATTTCATAACCATAGAGTCCCAGGACAAGACTTTATCATATAGAGTTCATAAAAGGAAATAAGATATGGTGGCTCCCACTTCTAGCACATTTGTTTACAGCAATAAACAACTCTGGTATAATTCCCAAACTATGGTCCAGAGCCATAGTCATCCCCATCTACAAGAAGGGGTGCAGAACAGATCCGGCCAACTACCGGCCAATCAGCCTCCTTAGTGTAGTGGGGA
The DNA here is from genome assembly GCA_003113815.1 of Sphenodon punctatus. Taxonomy (NCBI): domain Eukaryota; kingdom Metazoa; phylum Chordata; class Lepidosauria; order Sphenodontia; family Sphenodontidae; genus Sphenodon; species Sphenodon punctatus. The sequence continues at coordinate 7,384,289 of QEPC01011796.1, read as the reverse complement.
AGATCTATGGCAAGATCCTACTGACCAGATTTACGCATTGGACCAGGCAGGAGAGTATTATATACCCGGAGCAAGCAGGCTTCCAGGTTGGTTGGTCCACGATAGAACAATGCAGTCTTCTCAGTCATGTGGTGAGTAAATATCAAGCCAGGAGCCACTCCGTTTTTGCGGCTTTCTTAGACCTGCGAGCCGCATTTGACTCAATAGATAGAGAAATTCTGTGGGGGAAGTTAGGAAGTTCCACATTGGATAAGAGGCTGCTCTGGCTAATGCAGGCTCTGTATCATGACTCTTCCTTGGTAATAAGAGTTGACACCCAGGGACACATAACGGAACCAGTAGATATCCAGAGAGAGGTTAAACAGGGCTGTGTCCTGGCCCCAGCTCTATTCAATTATTTTATTAAAGATGTAATTCCGGAAATGTCCAAACCAAGCTTCTTTCCCCCCAAAATAGCAGATAGGCCTGTTGGGTGCCTTCTATACGCCGATGATGTTGTGCTTATGTCGCAGACCCAAGTAGGCTTACAAAGGCAGATGGTAGCTTTCACCGAATTCTGCAAGCAAAATAAGCTGGCGATTAATTGTTCCAAGTCAAAAGTCCTGGTCTTCTCAAACAGGAAGAAACTGTACAGCTGGAATATCGAAGGTCACTCTATCCAGCAAGTACCCTCTTTCTGGTACTTGGAAATAATATTCCACAAGTCGGGCAGATGGAGAGAGCATGTCACGAGGGCCATAGAGACAGTTAGGGGCACAATGCAGGCGCTCATCTTATTTACATGACAGGGCAGAGACTCCATCATCTCTGCCCTTCAGGTATTCAACAGTAAGTTGTGGGGACAACTGTTATATGGGGCAGAACTGTGGGCCTTCTCAGAGGGTAGATGACTGGATAGAATCCAAGCTAAATTTCTATCTGCGCTATTAGGTCATCCATTAGGCACTCCTCATGTCATCTTCAGATTGGAAACGGGGCAGAAAAGATGGTCTTGTAAAGCCTTGGAAGCCGCCTTGAGATATTGGTGGAAGGCTCGGTTCGGTGGCCCCCCAGAGTTGATCCAAGAGATGATGAGGGATCCTTGGATTCAATCCATGGTGGTTGAAATCAACTCATACCTGATGTCGATAGGCCTGTCAGTGGGATACCTGAGCCATAAACCAGCTAGATCAATATTAAAGGAGATCTTGACGCGGGTCAGCGACATTGATAGACAAACAGAGATTGGTGCTATCAATGATTGTCAGCATGTAAGCTCATACCGGCGGTGGTTGCCGGAGCAAGGTCAGATCCCCTACTATCTGAGCTCGGTATCAAATATAAGAGCTAAGCGGCTCATTTTCAGAGCTAGGGTGAACTCTCTTCCTTCCAAGGTATTGGAAGGACGAATTCAAGGGGTCCCCTATCTGGACAGATTATGCCCATTTGACGGTTTAGCAGTAGAGACAGTGGCTCACCTCTTTTTTGCTTGTCATTTGTATGATAAAATAAGGGTGAAGTATCTTCTATCATTTATACAAGACAACAGGAATATATCTGAGGACCATCTTTTGACATTACTGCTGTGTAGCAATTCTCCCCAGACCGTTAGGAATGTGGCAGCCTACTTAGGACAGGTAATTCAACTCAGGGAAAATTTTCTGAAATTTAGGGCCCCTGTAGAGGGGCCTTGAATCCAACTGATACTGATCGTTAGACTTCCAGGCGGGTGGGGGAACGCTACCGTAACTTTTACCAGATTGGCCAGGAGGATTGGATCCGGTGGGAGGTTGTGCAACCATTGGTCTATCTGTTGCAAGTGTGCGCTCCCTTACAAAGGCCATGTGTAGACAGCCCCTAAGATATCTCCTGGTAAGGCCCCCAAGTAAACATCATTAATGACAAGGACGAACTATTGGATGCAATTTGCGAACATATCAAATGATTACAGGGGCCACGAGTTGCCGCCACAAACCCGAGAAGGGTAAGGGTTTAAATGAGAGGAGACTGAGGTGAGGGTCAAATATAGTTGTCAACCCAGGAGAGGGTACAGTTTACATTGCAATATATAGGTATACTCTATATTTATAATGAGTTTTCTGTATGCATTTGGGAATGTGTTCTTATTTATTGTTGGTTTGTTTTATGCAATTGTTGTTCAATTTTGTTACGGCCTAAGGCCAAACAAATAAAATTTTACTTACTTACTTACCTTTTATCAAGGTCTCATAAGAGGTCAGTGGCAAAGCTGGTAATAGAGCCAAGGTTTCTCAAGTTCCAATTTGGTGTCCATTGACTGAACCACATTCCTCTTGTTTTCATCCTAGATGGCAAAAGCTAGAAAATAATAGAATTGCAGGGCTTGAAATGACTATAAAGGTCATATAGTCCAACCCCCTTTAGTGAGGCAGGATTCACTGTATTTAAACTAGAGGTTTAAAGTCATGACCCCAAGTGAGGGTTGTGCCTTCTATAGATGGGATTAGGATTCCAAATGATACTTGATATACTTTATGGGTGCAGTACTCTGGCATTTTAGTCAATGGCTCAGCTCCCTTTGACATTAATGATGGAGGATTGCATCCTTCATGACTTGGTTGCTGTCTGTGGCCACAGGATTATATTTTAAGTCTGAAAATTAGATCATGTAGGCAAAACATTTGGGAACTGCTGGACTAATCCATCCCTGATGCATACTTTTCCAACCTTTTCTTTAAAACAAAATGTACAATTGTACATATGTAACATCCTCTCGCATAAACCAGGCCTCACCACCTAACCCTCAGAATTGTTTTCAGAGCTCTACCACTTCAACTAAAATGACTTTTAGAAGTTGCCCTTGTGTTTCAGGAGCTCTGTGCATGTTTACAAAGCAATCTGGGGCCCCTGTCTCTCAAATATATTTGACTTTACCTCCTGTATTTGCAATTAGTGTGAAAGAAGCCCAGAGTTCGCATTTTTCTTTATATCTTTTCTGCACAAGTGTTTCTCATTGAGGACCTTAAAGACAAAATATTGATTTTTTTTCTCTTTCTTTTTTTTATTTTAAATGGCTTGTTCGTTTTTATTATGTTATACTGGTGGTTTTAATTTCTTGCTGCCTGCTTTCATGTAGCAACCTCAAGACAGCTAAAGATGAAGTTCTAACCCTGAGGCCCTGAAACACGAGATACAGCTTCTTCTCCCTGTCCCTGAGATGGAAAAAAAATGGAATAAAATGGCTTAGTTGAAGGAAAGCAGCAGTGCAGAAGATGAGAAAAAAACTTTTGGTTTCTCCCTGTTGCCGATTAACACCAAAGGCATCCTGCAAACATTAGAATGGCCTTTACCATGAGTAAGAGTTTCTAATTCACAATAGCCGCCATAGACTACTGGCATGATCCTCCAAATAGATAGCGCCAATGCCAGCACTTAGCAATGGCATGAGCCCTATCGGTAAAGAGACTCCAACCCACACTAAGGGTACATTCAACACTATTAAAGTCAATAGAAGTTTTGCCATTGAAGTCAATGGGGGAAGCACTGTGCCATTTTAGGGTGCAATCCTTTGCCCATCAAAGTCAATAGCAAAACTCCCAGTGACTTTAAAGGTGGAGGATTGCTAGTCTTGGCACTATCCACTCAGAGGATTGTGCTATGTATAATTATAATAATAATTATTATTATTATTATCAAGCATTTATATAACGCTAGCAATGTACCTGGAGCTTTACGAAGTAATGGAATAGACATGGTCCCTGCCCTAGGGCTTACAATCTGAGAATTATGCAGGCTTTGCTCCAACAAGGAGCTCTGCACAAGTAAACCCCTACACCTTGGCATTGCCCCATTGAGATAAGTAGAGTTCCACATTGAAGCTCATTGCATGGATGACAGGGCGAGCATTGGTCCCACTTTCTTAAATGGAATTTTCACCCGTGCTTATTGTTAGCACCAGCACTAAAAACAGTCAAATGACGCACCCCAAGGTCTTATTGTTGTGTGTTTTCAATGTAGTGGAACTCCCTCTCCATGGAAGTCTGTTTGAGTCCAGGCCTGAACATCTTTTGGAGGCGGTGTAAAGCTTTTCTTTTTAGTAAAGCACTGGGGGAGGGGATAGGGATTAGTTGGGAAGTTGTTGGGGATTGGGGTTGATGTGGGTAGAGTTTTGTATCAAATTGTATTTTACTGTTTTCTTAATTATATTTTATGGTTTTTTTAAGCTGCCCTGAGTCTTTGGGGAAGGGTGGGGTAAAAATGTTAATAAAAATAAATAAATAAATTAAAAATGTCAAAGTAAGAGGATTGGAGGGGAGTTTTGTTTTTATCTGTGTTATACTCTTTAAGCACTAAAAGTTATTCTCCATCAAGTAAGAGTAGTTTCCTTGCAAATGCCTATTGTTTTACTGCAATCCTCACATATTACAGCCAATGAGAGGTAAATCATTAACCTCAATGAGGACAGGGTTGCACCATACATATGAGTTTGTTAGGATGTACAGTTTAGATACAAAATCATTGCAAAGAAGAACACTTTGTAAGTGAAATCAAGAAAACAAGTCCTCCTTGCAAAAAACGGCAGAGAGATTCACAACTTTGGGAGCACTATAGTGTGCTTCTCCCACATCAATAACAAGACAGTAAGGTGAAGAAGGGCTACAGATGTCAGCAGCAGCATCATTAACATTGCAGGATTACTCAGCAAGGGACGATACAATATATAGTTAATAGATTCATTTATTTTAAAGCCAGAAAGAACCATCACAATAATCATCCATCCATTAAGTTTCCACTGACTTTAACAGATGAAGGTTTGTACCTGTTGTTATTCATTATGGCATAACACTGACCATAGAATTTCACCCAATAATTCTTGCATTAAATCTGTGAGCTCCAGTTAAACTATATGTGATGGCAATCCTCCACCACTGAAGTCAACATGTCAGCTCTCTCTGATTTTAATGATGGAGCATTGCATCCAGTATCTGTTAGAAGACATCTAGTCTTAATTTGAAGACTTCAAGAGAATCCAACACCTTTCAGTAGGTAGTTGTTCTTCTGGCAAATTGCCCTCCCCGTTAAATTTGCACCATATTTCTGGTGTCTTTAGCTTGATGAAGTCAAGATGGTATTGAGATCTTTCAGGTCACTAGTATGAATCTGCTCCACACTGATAGTAACAGGAAGTTGCTCTCATCTGGTGATCCTATTGAAATTAGTCAGTAGTCTCGGCCCAGTTTGCTAATGGACAGAAGCCACATCACAAAAACATCATCACAATTGTCAGTAACTGGTTTTCTTATTGGTAGTCTTATGGAGAGTGTAAGGACTGAAAGGGCCAAAGAAACTCACTTCTAAAGATGGTCCCTTCAGTTCAATGATGGGGATGGATGATGGGGAAAGTGTGGTAAGGTTAGCACAAGATATATCTGTTCTTTGCATAAATGAAAAGTGTCCATCTAGCACCTTTAAAAAACATATGTAAGATTCGGAAGGTATTTTTAGCTGAGAATGGCGGGGAGGGGAGTCAGTGGATGTGGGGTGTCCATACACACACAGGAAGTGCATGGGGAGGACTTCATGCAGGCAGCTCCCTGCATGGTTGCCCTGTCCACACATTGGCCACCTAGTCCCCACACGGAGTACTCTGGCTTTTCAAGAGTGCTCTGTGTGGGGACTGGTTGACCAGTACATGCATCATGGGAGTGCGTCTCCCCACGTGCCAACTTCAAATGAGCGGCTTTCCACATGGATGGTGGGGGGCCATGCATGGTGCTGTCCTGTTTAAAAGAACCCAGAGCTGGAGTCTCCAAATGTGAAGGCTCCATAAATTAATACAAGGAGAATTAAGACATGGATTTTTGGCTTAGGCCCATCTCGATTCAAACAGGTAGTAGCAACATCAAAAAATTGTAATTCTAGTTAAGAGAAGGGTAATGATTTATAAATGGATGCAACTCTGCAAGGCAAAATATTGCTGTCATTAGCAAGGAACAGAAATCCTGCACCAGTACATCCTGCTGTGTTTACAGAGGCATCTCTCTCGAGCACTTGTTCCTAAGTCAGACCTCCACAAAATACACTTGCAGACCACAATACAGAAACCACTTATTCTGGAGTAATCATATTGAAATCAATGGAAATACTCTCCTGTAAGTCGTCTGAGGAGTGGGAGCGTTGACTTCAATGCAACAGCTCATCTCCTTAGTGGGACGAGTCGTCGTGAGCACATTACTCCAGTGCTCTGTTCTCTGCACTGGCTGCTGAAAATCTTCCAAGCCCAATTCAAGGTGTTGATTTTGAGTCCCTTTAAAGCCCTAAACGGCCTGGGCCCCATTTATTTGCAGGATCACCTCACCCTCCGGATTCTGGATCGACCTCTGCGGTCGGCCGGGGGTGCCCTCCTTGAGGTTCCCCGGGTCTTACAGGTGTCAATCTTGAGGAGGGCATTCTAGGTGGCTACTCCGCGGATGTGGAACTCCCTCCCACTGGAGGTCCGCCTGGCCGTAGACCTCCCCTCTTTGCGTAGGCAGTGTAAGACCTGACTGTTCTGCCGGGCCTTTGCTGAGGGAGACAGGATGGGTGGGTTGGGTTAGGGTGGGGTTTTATTGGTTTTACTGTTGGGTTATTTTAAATGTTAAATTTTATGATATTATTTGTTTTAAAATGTTGTTAGCCACCCCAAGATGTTGTGCATGAAGGAGCGGTATAAAAATACAAAAATAAATAAATAAATACATACTCTGGAGTAAGTGGTTTCAGGACTGCAGTCTCAAACAATACTAAAGCCTTCAGGAGAGCTCTTACCACCCTTTTTATTTTATTTTTTTACATAGGGTGTTATTTTTTTTTTACATAGGGCGCTTTTTACATAGGGCTTTGCTTTTTTTTTTTTTTTTTACATAGGGCGTTAACAAACAAGACAATAGCCCACACCAGGTGTTCATCTGCCCATATATTAGGTGTTCGTACCCACTGGCCACCACCCACTGGCCACGCAGCCCCCGGAGAACATAAAGCCCGCCGTACGGGCAAATGCAGGCTAATGTGCGCCCACATCTCCACGCCCCATCAATTAGTTTGTGTGCAGCACCTCTGCACATACAGGTCCACCAGTGCCATAGAGTCGTGGGTGAAAATCCTAGAGCATCCAAAGAGCAACCGCTTCCTGCCCCTCTCTTCGCTCTCACTCTCACTGGTGCTGTCAGTGGGGGCTGCCCACAAGCACAGGAAATACATGCAGGGGGCTGCCCGTTTATTAGGCTGGACACACTAAACATGTGAGTGGGGGCTGAGTGGGGACTGCACAGATTAACAGGTATTTTTAAACAAACAAAGCTTGGGCACAGCTGCGGAGCAGCCACTTAGGTGAAGTGCATGGGAAGGGATTCTAATGGGCGGCTCCCAGTTTGGCTACCACGGTAGCAGCCTCACACTCCCCCTGCCAGGGGGAGGGAGAAATGTCCTGGGCTGACCTTTGAAACTGACATGTCCCAACCATGAGCGCTGGAGAATTGGGTTTCCCAGCGCTCATGACCAGTTCCTGTGATTTGCAAAGGCCATGTCCTCTGCCCACAGTGCCAAGGAGCATGGAATCTGTCTGCTGACGTGGGTGGCCACCCGGTTTCATATGATCAGGAGACCTGTTAATGTCCATTGCCACACATTTTTTGGCTTCCCCCACATGGCGCGCTCCAGATTTTTTGGTGGTGCCCCATGCATGGGTGCTGCATGGCTTACGGAAGCACACACACACACACCGCTCCACCTTCAGACGGACATTCAGATGAGCAGTTACTGAGTGACCATGGGTAGTAACATCTCATTTAAAAACACCCACGGACTCCAGGAGGCCATCGTCTTGTTTGAAAACACCCATAGACACTGTGGCAGCTTTTGACATAAATCACCCCTCATCCCAGCCACAGTTGCCAACCATGGGGTGCATGGGGGATCAAGCCTGCCCCAGCTCATGTGGCTGCACCCAATGATAACAACAGCAAAACAGATGCCAGTTTTAATAAGAGAGGATTCATACCTTGTTCTCAGATAACTTGGAAAAAGAGTTAATTTGCCTGATTCTCAGGCACGTTTGCCTGAGGCAAGGTTTAAAACAAGTCTCCTCTTGCACAGTGGGGTGAGCCAGCCTGGGGTTTTGTGATTGCACTGGTATCCTGACCTGAAAGAAGAGATGCAAAGTTTACTGAATGAACAACCTCAGTAATCCCTACATAATGCCGGCAGCAAAACCTCTGACTGCCCCTGTAAGCTCTAGGAAGGAATGTTAGAGAGATGAAGGGCTCCCTCAACAGCCAAGGGAATGATCTTCAGCTGGGACAGTCCAAAGGTTTCATTGTAAGGATCTGGAGGGACTGCTCTGATCATTACCTATGTCAACAAATTCCCCATCAAGATGCAAAACCAACTGTGCAGCCCAGAACAGATCTCATGTCTTTAGGTTTGTGCAGGAGGAAACTTATCTTAAAACTTTGCCTGAGGGTAAGTATACATAGGTTTTCCTGCTAGTAACAAGGGATGCCTCTTAGTCTTATTTACCTCACTTTGGATCAACTTCATTTCACCTGCTGGGCTGTATATAAAAAAGCAGGTTTTGTACTTTTGTTTTTAATTTTTTTCTTTTCTCTTTCTTCATTCTCTCATTTTGCTCAGTTAGAAAAAGCAGCAGCCTTGTCAGGTTAATTCCATGCATCAAGGAGCTGGATGGGTATTTTTCTTATTCTTGCTTTAAACATATTTTCCAAATTATTGTTTGTTAGCTCTTAGGAATCCTACACATTAATAGACTCGATTCTGCAGGGCCAGAGAAGAGAGGCCTGCTTCTCTGTCAGCTTGCTATGAGCTTGTGAAGGCAAACAAAGAGAACTAAACATCCAGATCTTGCAACTGATAGGCAAACCAAATCCTCCTCCCTGTGACAGTGATGTAAATCTCCCATGGTCAGCGGAATGCCTCTGGATTGATACTGGTGCAACAGGCAGCAAGATTTGGCCCAAAGAATTCTGTGGTTGGATACAGCACTAATTTCATTCTTCCCTCAGATTCCTCTGATGTTTGCCAGTAGAAGGCTCTTTCCTTTGTTCTGAGGAATGCTTGGTCTTGTTTGGCAGGCTGGCAGCATGCCAGCTACTTCCCTTATCAAAATTAAAGATTTAGTGTGAGAGGCTGGTTTTCATTTTTATGTAGCAGGGTTGATGTTCCTGCCAAAGACATCAGTCACAGTGGTCTTCCTCCTGCTCCTTACATTTTTAGGCCATAAACCTTAAGCCATTTATACCAGTGTAGCCCCATTGCTGATGAGACTGTTGAGGCCAATGTGAATAACCCAAAGTAAATAGTTTCAGGATTGTGACCTTAGTATTGTTTCCCAGATGTCTGGATGAGAAATCAACTAATAAGCTCAATCACTCTTTGTAGCGTTCTACAGGTGTTAAAACGACCTCTCCTTAGTTGTTTCAAGCTAATTACTTAGTGAACGCACAATACTCGCTGTATATATAGGGACACATCCTCAGCTGGTGATAGGGTTGCCACCGTTGGTCCTTTTTTACCCAATATTTCCATTTTGGCCTATAGGAGTGTCAGGTAAAAAACCCACCACAGACGGCAACCCTAAATCCACACTGTCTGCCAAATGGGGACAATGTACTGCTGATTAAAAAAAAAAAAAAAAAGCCTAATAGTGGAACACCTATCTCAGCCATGGCACTACCGTAGTAAACTGTAAAGCGGGAGGGAACTTCTGAAGTGAGGGAGGGGAACATGTGAATGGTTAAAATGCAGGAATGCAAACTTCTGCATCAAATAATACACCTGGAAGAAGAGTCGGGTGTGCTCTCGAGTGAATGCGGCCCAAGATGTCTGAAGACTCAAATGAGTGACTAAAGGCCTAAAGCCAGAGATTATTAATCACAATTCTGGTAAAATCATGTCAGCATAGTACATGAACTTCTGAAGGGAAGTGGAATTGCCTTGTCATACAATCTGCCTCCCTCCTCCAGTGCCAACATTGTAGCTATGGGTCTGTCTCCTAGAGTTATTAAGAGAAGAAAATGATACGGAAGGATATGAAAGTTAAAAGTCATATCCTGACCAGTTGGGTTATAAGAAACAAATCTTTAAACAAAGGGGGTCTTTTTGAGCATGCAAAATGTACATGAAATTGCAAGCCTACATTTATACACTCTCTTGCTGTGACTGCATTAACATAAGGTATCTATTACATTAGACCTCTATCTGGGCACACAATTTCTTCCTTGTGCATTAGAGCAGCTTGAAATTTTTCAAATTTAAGCATTTTTGATTAAATTTAAGTTTCTTTTGTTGATAATAATAATAATAATAATAATAAATTATTATTATTATTATTATTTAGTAGTAGTAATTGATTATTATTATGATTTATTTATATAGTGCCAGCCACTGTGCCTGGCACTGTACAATCAATAGTTATAGACTGGTTCCCCACCCCAAGGGGACTTACAATCTAAGAGAGAAAAGGGAGACAAGGGAGAGGTGAACTTCAGGAGAGACAAGAAGTATATTCATTAGGTTTAGAAGATGCAGGTGCATGTGCTTCACTTTACGCGCAGGCAGGGACCTGTGTTCACCGCATTTCCCTCATTGCTGCCAATGGCAAAAACACAGTGAACATGGGTCCCTGGACAGGCAACTACATTCTGAGTGAGCGGAAAGAGGACGCAAGTTTACTCATGACGAGCTAGGGAAAGCCTGATGGAAGAGGTAGGTTTTCAGGAGGGATTTGAAAGTTGGGAGAGAGGGAGCAGAGCAAACGTATCCATAGAGGGAGTTCCAGGCATGACAGGCATCAAGAGAGACGGGACAAAGACGTTTAGAATATATATAAATGTTTATTGCGGCCATAGGCATTAGCGATATCCATACAAGGGATAAAAACAAAATAAAAACAAAAGGTTCACATAAGATATAGTCAACAATTTACAGAGGCATACAGTGTAATTAATGATATTAGTCTCCAAGGCAAAGCATCAGAAGACCTAGCACAAACGTATACCATCTATACAAATTGGCGGGAGTAATCTCTACAACAAATATATCCAGAACAATAATCTCCAGGTCAGTAGTCCCTAAAACAACTGCCGCTATATATATAATAGCGGCAGTAATCCCCTAACACAGAATAACAAAAGGAAACCTCCCGCAGACCTATATCGTCTGTACATGAGTGTCCAAGTAGTGCCCCCAGATCCTCCATGGGCAAGAAGATAAACTCCTAGTAACTGATATCAAAGGCCCCTTATAATGATCTGTAAAAAGCTCATCCTTAGAGCACCTATGCGTCAAATCCCAAACTATCACTTTTTAGGTCCCTTTGTCCAGTATTTTGCATCTTACCTTGATCACAGCTTTACAAAAATTTGCCATCGCAAAAGTGGTTTCAGAAGTAAATGGGCTGAATATTTTTGGTCTAATATAATCAAAATGTGCTGCTTGAAAATCTGCTATGATATTACCCCAATATTTGAGCCTTGGGCCAGTGTAGGCAGAACACCTTAGCAAAATATGTTTGTCAGTATCGATTTCGCCAATATTACAAAGGTCACATATTCACAATTCCCGAGGAACTTTGTTATACCGTCCTTCTAAAAGGGCGGAAGGGAATAGGTTGCATCTTATCCTTGTGTATCCCACTCTTTGTTCGTAGTTCGTCCATTCATACAAATAGAAGAGGCGTAAGGTAAAGGGATCATGCAAACTATAGTGCGGGGCTATTTTCTGAGTGGACACTAGGGCATCCTCTGCCTGAAGAATCTGGTCCAGTACTCTTTTCTTGATTAATGTTCAGGTTTAGTTCGGGCCCAAACTCAACAGAATGGGGACCGAGAAGCCCAATTTCTGGGCCTCCAATTCAATTACTTTGGACCAGCTATTCAGAATGCCACTCTGGATTGACATATTTAATAAAGTGGTTAAATTTAAGAGGAAAAGCATGACCTTGGACCAATAGTTAACCAGCGATAATAATGCCATGGCATAAAGTGGCAAGGAACGTGTCTCAGCTCTTAATAGGGCTTGAGGTGTTCCTCGCAGCACCCCTAAGATAGAACAAAGAAAAAGGTTTTGACTACTTTCCAACTTGTTGAGAAAAGGTAATTCCCAAACTGGAAATGAATATAAAAGTTGACTTATTGCTTTAGCTTTATATAATAGAAGGGCCGGAAGCAACAATTTCCCTCCTGGGCCAAAAAAGAATCTTATTATAGCCGCTATCGTACTCTTCATGGTGGCCTTTGCTGACTCAAAATGTAGATTCCAATTAAAAGAAGAGGAGAAAAGAACACCCAAATATTTGAACGAATAGACCTGTTCAAGAACATTCCCTTCAATACTCCACGAATACAATTTGCGAGATTTTTTTCTGCTACTATCAGGATTTTAGTTTTTGCATAATTGATGGTAAGAAGTTCAGTTCTACAACAGGTTCCATAGTGTTGTAAGGCACGTCTTAGCCCTATTGGGGACTGTGATAAGATTACTGTGTCATCGGCGTAAAGCATTATTGGTATTCACCTGAAACCTATGGCCGGGGCGTGGGTGTCAAGCAATCTCATATATCCCACTACATTATTCAAATAAATATTATATAATGCTGGAGCGAATAAACACCCTTGCCTGACCCCACAAAAAATTGAAACCTGACGAGTAAGAGAATAGTTAGTATTATATCTTACTTGCAATTTGTTATCATTATGTAATTTAATCAGCAAAACAGGGGTCAATTGAGGTTTTACTGAGTTTAACCCAGAGGCGCTCCCTCGAGATGGAATCAAAGGCCTTTTCTAAGTCTACAAAGCACAGGTATAACTTTCTGTGCTGTGAGGTATACTTCTGCAATAGTGCCGACAATACCAAAATGTGGTCAGTTGTAGAACGGCCTTCATGGAAGCCAGCCTGCTCCGGCTCTATTATGTTGTTATTGTCTATCCAGACCCTTACTTTATTTAACAAAAATCTTGCATATAGTTTTCCGATAGTACTTAATAAACTTATTGGTCAGAAATTACTCGGGAGCTCCAGGTCCCCTTTTTTATAAATGGGAATGATGATACTATTTAACCATGCATTAGGAATTTCTCCCATATTATTGATTATTGTGAAAATGGGAGCTAGGAAATTTGCCCACCACTGAGGATAACATTTTAGGACTTCTGGGGACACCATATCTGGGCCTGGCGCCTTCCCGGGTTTAATTTGAGCAAGAAGATCAAGGATCTCCTCAGGAGTTACTGGAGACCAGCTCTCAAATCGACTGTTGGGAGCTGTATGTATAATAAGGGTAGCATTTTGAGGAAAGGCAAACAAAGACTGATAGAATTTCTCCCACTGAAATGGGTGGATAGAAATGAGAGAGGAGTTCTTAAACTTATAAGAAATTTGCCGGAAAAGTCCTCAGAATTTCTTAGAGTCCTGGGCTGAAGCTGCTTTAAGAAGCAGAGCCCACTGGCTTTGCTGAAAAGCAAGCTTCTTTTGAGACAAAAGCTCATAATAGCTTTTCCTTATTGTTTGACGTTGTTCTCTTAACAGCTGAGAAGGTTTTTTTTTAACTAAATGGGCCTGGCAAGACAGTCTGGCCCTTGTCAACCTACACTCCCTATCAAACCAGTTAGAAAGACCACCCTGAGTGGAATCTCTTGCCCTTGAGGTTCTACATGACACTACAAGAGGTTTCAATAACTGAAGTATTAAATCATACTGAGCTACACCCTCTTTGCCTGAAGTTGCAGTACTTGAAAGGAGATTTACAATTTGAGGGAGCTTAGTTCATTCAATAAATCCCATAGTATGCTGTTCCGACCATTTAACTGGTCTTTCCACTGGAGCGGGTTGCACAAAGGCATACCCTGCGTTTCATAATTCATTATATTGGCATGTTAAGTCAATAATCTTTATGTTAATCGGGAAGTAACAAGTTTCACCCTTAGGGATAATTGTCATAGACAAAACATTCTGGAAAAGTGATTTGGAAGAAGAAAATAATCAATCACATTAGAACCATTCCGTGAGTGGTAAGTGAAGTGACCATCAATATCTCCATCCACCCCCACCCCCATTTACAATAACAAGATCAAAGTAAGTAATAAGATCCTGTAGATGTTTCAGTCCAGAACTTATAGTAGAATCTTGAGATCGACGGGGAGGAATTGGTATAAGTGAAAAGGAGTCCTCAAGAGTAGTGGGAGTATTAAACACCGAGAGATTTCCCAATCTTACATTAACATCTCCGCCTATTAATAAACAAGCTTTAGGGGATTTATTTACCACTTCTGAGATTATTTGGTTCACTGCTGACCATATATCCAAATCGTAAAATTTGGAATTTTGGGGGGGAATATAAATTATTCCTAACAGAATATCAAACCCAGAAGGGAGTGAACACAAATAAATTCCAAAATTTGACTTACAGAGAGCAATTTTTACAACTTTAATATGGAGTGTAGTTGCAATTAATAACATCAGACCACCACTTGGTCTGCCTTGTCTAACCGAGGCAGAAGCCTCTACAGTATAGATATTGAAACCTTGTAGATCAACCGAACTAGGTTTCTCCAGGAGCCACATTTCCTGGAGCATAATAAGATCATAATTTTTAAGGAACTCAACGAAACCAGTATCCCAAACACGGGACTTCCATCCTGCAATGTTCCAGGAGAGAAAACTATAGGTAGAGGAAATTCCCTCAGCTAGTCATTGTCTCTCACTAGTGAAATGCTCTTGAATGGTTTTCTCAGTTGCCCCTGATATCCAATTAAGCTCAGGAGATAAAGTACTCTCTGGACCTTTACCTACTGTTGTTAAATTGGCAATATCTAACTGCTGAATTTGAATTACAGTAGAGGATAGGGTTAACCCCTCAAAGGAGGAGCAAGCCTAATTTTGGTGCCTTATTACAACCTCTCCTCTACTAGGAACGGAGCATGTCCTTTGTAAGGCACTTTGTGTCAAAACAGGGTTTGTTCCATTATCTGAAACATTTTCCAATGGCAGCTGAGTCACACCACCAGCCACTGGTAAGGGGAGTAAACAACTCCCTTCAGTGGCTGTGGAAGCACTAACACCAGTCCCCTGATCTCCCAGATGGGGGGTAGAGTGTAGATGTTTTAATTTAGAGTGGGAATTATAAACTGTATGAGCCTTCCGGCTTCACTTTTTCCCTTTGAGTTTTTCAAGTTGGCCATAGAGTGATTCCAGTTTTTCCAACATCTTATTTTGTTTCGGAGTTGAGGGAGAGACGATGCCCTTAGAGGGTGTTAGCATTAGAATCTTTCCCAAGGGTCTAAAGCTTAAGCATGGTTCTATCTCCATACTATGTACCACTGGTTGGTGTTTATCTAATTCAGGGGGACCATCATTGGATAGAGAAATAAAAACATGGGGGTGTGGGGCAAGGATTAACCATAGTGTTGAGGGGATGTCCTTCCTGGGGGCCCCTAAAGGAATCCAGATTTAAAAGAGTGGGCTGCTCTGGCTTGCTGATTCTGCCAGGCTGTGAATGGCTAGTTCGACAGGGGTTTACATGAATAGGAAATTGAACAGGGTTGGTTGTATAAATCTGTGAAGGAAAAAACCCTTTATCTGCCAGCTGGGCTTTTTCTTTAGCTATTTTCACAATCCAAGGAGGGGTAGAAAAAACAACAACAACCACCTGCCTATCTTTAGATATGTTAAAGTGATCGACTGAATTAATATCTCGTCTAGTAATTGTTGTTCTCATTAGGAGCCTGAGGTGCTCAGCCACATCCAAGGGTGTATTCCACCTAGGGGAATGTTAACCTAGGAAGGGCAAAATAGTAAAAATCATGGAATCCGATAACATTTCAAGAGCGTCTGCTTGCTCCGAGAACATATTTAGGAACGGGAGGGGTTCCTGAGTTGGTCCAATTTTAGCTGTATCTAACTCCGTCTAAGGAACATTGGTCTGAAGAGAAGAAAAACGGGGAGGAATTGACATTGAGGGACATCTCCATCCTTGCTCAGCAAGATCAGTTAGTTGGATACCAAAACCATCTACGGCAACTTGTAATTGATTGATACGAGTAAACATATAGCATAAAGTGTCAGCTGTCAATAGGACATGATCTGTTAAGAAGGTA
Organism: Sphenodon punctatus; assembly: GCA_003113815.1. Classification (NCBI taxonomy): domain Eukaryota; kingdom Metazoa; phylum Chordata; class Lepidosauria; order Sphenodontia; family Sphenodontidae; genus Sphenodon; species Sphenodon punctatus. Next base: position 7,368,180 of record QEPC01011796.1, on the reverse strand, counting down.
GTGAGACTCTTTCCAGCTGATAAACCTAAGTCAGGATTGCCCTCCTTACAATGTTTTTGGTGGTCGGGGCTCTGATGTAACCACTCCGGCGGCTCTCAGGTATTGTCACTCAGGGCTCTAGGTGGTAACGGCTCGCCTGCTCACAGGCACGGGATGCTGTAGAGGGTCTCCCTTTCTCACTGCCAAGGGCGGTCGGGGCACTGATGTAGCCGCTCCGGTGGCTCCCAAGTGTTGGCTCTCAGGGCTCTAGATGGTAGCGGCTTGCCTGCTCACCAGCACAGGATACTGTGGGGGGGTCTCACTTTCTCCGTGGGGGGGTCTCACCAGCGATCATCTCAGCCAAGAGCCTGACGCTACCTCCGCCTGGACCAAGACATTTAGAAGAACAAGGGGATCATGAGCAGGTGCAGGTGGGGGCAGAGAAGGAGTGAAGTTCCTGGGCAGGAGTGTGATGGAATACAAGAGCGGAGAGATATGGGGGAACAAGGCTGTGAAGAGCCTTGGAGGTGAAGACCAGGAGCCTGTGCTGAATACATTTCCATAAAAGGAGCCAGTGTAGGGCAGAAAGGAGGGGGTGAACATGGTCAAAGTGATGGGAAAGGTGAATGACCTTGGAAGCAGAGCACAGAATGAAGGGGAGGGGGATCAGAGCAGGGGAGGCCAGTAAGGAGAAAGTTGCAGTAGTCAAGGTGAGAGATAGACTAGGGTTTTTACAGTTGAAACAATAAGGGAGGGCTAGATTTTAGCAATATTATACAGAGCAAAGCAACAGGATTCAGCAACAGCCTGGAGCTGAGGTGTAAGGAAGAGGGAGCAGTCAAAAATGAATCCCAGGCTACTCACCTGAGGAACCTACTAGATGGTGACTCCCTCAATGGAAATTGGTAGAGAAGTAAGAGGGGAACATTTTACGAGGAAGATGAGGAGTTCAGTGTTGGCCATATTAAGCTTGAGTTGGCGATGAGACATCCAGGCAGAGATGTCAGCAAGACAGTCAGTGATACGAGACTGAATGGAGGGGGAGAGGGTGGTAGTGAAGAGATAGAGTTGTGTGTCATTAGCATACAGATGATACTGGAAGCCATGGGTTTCAATGAGTTTACTCAGAGAAAGAGTGTAAAGGGAGAAGAGAAGAGAAGAGAAGAGAAGAGAAGAGAAGAGAAGAGGGCCCAGAACAGATTCTTGGAAAACTCCCACAGAGAAGGGAAGCAATGTAGAGGAGGAACCAGGAAGAGAAACTTCGAAGGAGAAGTTCGAGAGATACGACAAGAACCATTCGAGAAGAGAGTTCCAGAAACCAAGGGAGCATAGCAAATCCAGGAGGTGGCAATGGTCGACAGTGTCGAAGGTGGCAGAGAGATTGAGGAGGACAAGAATGGAGTAGAGGCCCTTAGACTTAGCTAAGAGGTCATTGGTGTTTTTGACAAGGGCAGTCTCGATCAAGTGGAGAGGGCAGAAGTCCAATTGAAGGGAGTCAAGGGAGGAATATGAAGAGAGGAAATCAAGACAGTCAGTGCAGACAGCCCGCTTCAGGAGCTTGGAAGCAAAGGGTAGGAGTGAAATGGGGCAATAGCTGAAAGTGGTCGTCTTCAATTTCTCTCCCAAGTTACCCATTCTGGGGCCTTACAAGTTACATTTTTGGGTAGCTATTGGCCCAAACCTCCAAACCTATAACTATACTCCATACATAAGCATACCTCCTTATGTCCATGTAAAACAACTAACATGGGTTGTGCAAATTTGTGTTTATCAGCTCCAGTGTAAGTCTGGGGCTACAAGCTACTTGGGGTGAAAATAGACATGATGCTAACTCCACTTTAACACCGTTTTAACATTTCTGATGCATGTTGCAGGGCTGTATAGGGCACCAGTACAGCCCTTAGGAATGGGCGAACAGATCGCGGTTCGGGTTCATCCGTTCGGTTCGACTGCATTCGGTTCGGCTGCGTTTGGATCGTTTGTTCGGTTAGTTCACCGGGTTCAGGTTCGGCAGTTTGGTTCGGCCGTTCAGGAAATGTTTTGTTATGGTTTTTTTGTTTGTTTTTTTATATGGTTTTTTGGTTTTTTATTTGGTTTTATATGGTATTTTTGTTTTTTATTTGGTTTTTTTTGTTTTATATGGGTTTTTTTAATTAAATTTTTAATCTAATATTATATCTATCTATCTACACTAAATCTAACTGCTATTAATGATTCTAAATGCTAGGAACTAAATGGATTATCTAATAAGCACACAGGCCAACTCCTACAAACACTAAAACTAAATCACTAACGCTATCTCTGCCATTAAGCTAGCTCCTACAACTGTCTACTATCTCTAATCTTATCTATCTATCTATCTAGTATAGGGGGGGAATCACAAACAACACAAGGTTTCAGTTTAAGGTTTAAGTTTCATTTCAGTACAAAACTGAAATGAAACTTAAAGCAATCTAAATCTATCTAAGCTAAGCTAAATAAATGAATGAGAATATGAGGGTAGATGGGTTGGATGGGTGAAATGGGAGGTGGATTGCGATGGATTGGGGAGCTGGGAAATGCTGGGAGAGGGAGCCTTCTGAAACACCTGCTGTTCAGGAACAGTGACTAGCTCAGAAGGTATTGGGAAGGGGGGAGGCAGATAGTTTCGTTTCTTACAAGCCTCTCCACCCCTGGTGCCTGGAAGTCTGCTCCTCAGTGACTACCCCTCCCTGTCACGTTTGACCTTCCAGCGAACCTTTTTTTGCCACCCGAACTCACTCAAATGCGATCCAAACTGTTTGGTCGTTTCGACGTTCGGAATTGAGTTCGGTTCGGTCAGTTCATGTTCAGATTTGGGTTCAGGTTCAGTCATCCAAACAGGCTGAGTTTGGGCTGAACTCCGAACTTCCGAACCGCGTTCGCCCATCCCTAACAGTCCTGCAACATGCATAAGAAATGTTAAAACAGTGTTAAAGTGGAATTGGCATCATGTCTGTTTTCATCCCTGATTTGCTAAGCCAGAGTCAAGGTAACCTTAAGCACAATCAGTAGCCCATGTCCATCTCCTACTTCTCCAATGACCAGAGAGACACTGTGAAAATGTGGGAGAGAAGGACCCAAGCTACGGCATTCTATACTGGTTTTCAGTCAAGAACAATGCATTCTGGGTTATACTATGGGGATACAAGTGGGCTCAGGACTATAAGAGCAGCTGTTAACCACCTGGCAAAACTCATATGTAAACCCTTGCTGCTCTACTGTTGCCTCTTTTTGATTTGTAGCCACTTGCTGCATTGCTACTTGAAAAATAAAATGCCTGTAGAAAGGGCCTAGCTTACTGTATTGTATTGGTGCTTATCATTACAATGTCTGAGTATATCCTATGCAAAATTTACATAACTACATCTCTAGCAAACTTCAAAGTCCTTCTGTCTCTTCCTTTATGGCTTTAGAAAGCGTTGCTGGAGGTAGACTTTTGGGTGCTGGTGTGAGGTGGAATAGGAGAGTCGATGGGAGTTGATTAAAAAGTCACTCTGGTTACGATGGAAGAGCTTCATAAAAGAGGAAGATCTTTGCAGTTTCCAGCAAGTCGTTGAACTCTGGAATTATATAATCCATTCTGGAACTTTGTTCCTTAAACCAGATTAAGTTCAACCAAGAATGCCCTGTCTATGACTCTCAAGTGCTTCATCCTGGGTTTTTTCATCTGTATTGTTCCAGAGGAGTGCAGCTGTCTTGGTTTCTGTTGTGTAGTGGTTGCCAAATGCTGTCAAACAGCTGCGGCATTTTACTCCAGAGATGGCTGCTTTCCAGCAGTGGGTGAGGTGATTCCTATATATAGTTTGTATAGCAGCTTGTTAAGTCTAGAAAATGCGTTGACATCCTTCTAATGGAAACTATGGGTAAGATCCTCTGCTGCTGTATCTAGGGCTTAGTGAAGATGTGTATGTGGGGTGGATGAGAGGCACCCAGGAGCTAGTTACAGCTTCCTGATCCTATGCCTGGTCTGCAGCATCCCCAGTTTGGCTATGAATAGCATCAAACTAAGGAAGTGCTCTAATCTACTCCAGTTGAGAGCTGGTAGAACTGAGCATTGTTTCAACACTTTGGCCCATTTGCACTGGACTCATATTCAGAGAAAAACAGCTGGTTGGAAGATATCTGATTAACACTTTGCTTTTAACAAAACTTCATTGTCCATTAGGAAAGTCTTTCACACAAAGAGATTCTTTTGATGAATTTGTTCATTTTTGTTTCAGTACACTATAAGAGGAACATGGAGCTCATGGGAAACATAGGGTATTTTCAGATGTGACAAGTTCACAGTGAACCACAGTCAATACCCACATGGGTCCAAAGCGCCCTGAACGTCTGTTAGGCGGCCGCCAAGATGTTCACCACGGTCGATTCCCACATGGGGTCAATTTCAGCCACGCTTCCGGGGCTCCCCACCGGACAATCGCCCCAAGTGTGGTCAAAGAGATCCCCGGCGGGAACCAACAAAAAGTAATGTATGGCCAGAACCCATGGCCCAGAATCCCCGGCAGGATTCCGGGCCGTGGTCAAATTGGGTGGGCGCTGAGACCGCATTGCCCGCAGTGCCTGCCCATCTCCCCAGAGGGCAGGCGGTGGGGAAGCATGGGGGGCGGGGCCGTGCGGTTGCACGTTGCACCGCGCGGTCCCGCCCCCTCCCCAATTCCCCACCGGGATCAGCCGGCACGTCTGTTGGATGTGCCAGAGTGATCCCGGCAGGGAATCATTTGGGTGATTCCGGGACGGGGCGAATGCCGCCCCATCTCATCTGAAATCACCCATACTTCCAGCCCCATTTCCCCTATAGGTCTCGCTCTTCAGTGGGACAGATCTCCCATGATGAACCACAAGTTCCCCAAAATAAAGCTACTTTTTAAGTAAGTGTAAAGCACTATTGTATTAGGATTTCAAACTAATTTCATTATAGAGCCACATGAGTGGCTCTATAGTTAAGGTGGCTTGCACTCTGTTAAAATCACAAAAACTCTACTCATAAAATTGAGATAATTTATTCTATCAGTGTGGAATTTTGTAGGGAAGGCTGCCTGGTTGAGGGGTAGATGTCCAAATTTCAGACAGATTGGGTGAGAAATGATTGAGTTGTATGACTTTGAGACAACTGGAGGCAGAACTGTTTTTTTCCTGTTTTTTGCGACTGGTTTCTCTTGACACAGAAAAGCATGTTTAAAGTTATTCATTGGAAGATGTAGAGGTCTCAGAAAATTCAAGGGTCTGTACAATTTGTAATGATTTCCTGAGTTTGGAAAATCCATTGTGTAGTTTAAGTTAGAACATTTTGCAGTTCCCATGGTATCCAATGGAGAGTGTGAACTTGTGAAGTTATCCAATGCATGCGTAGAAATGCTCGTGGGCAGGTTTAGCTGGTGGGCTGGTTCCTCTATCGAGATGGGGGGCATTTTAAAACAGTGTTAACACAAGACAGTATCCTGCTGGATTTCGGGTTCAGTCTGCGGACCACCATGCAGCTGCCATGCACGTTTAGCTTGTCCAGCTTAAGAAACAGTGGCAGAAAACTCTCAAAAAGTGCTGGAAATAAAGTCCTAGAAAGTCAAAAAAAAGTCCCAGAAGTTGACCGAAAACACCAGAAATGGACAAAATGTGACAGAAATCGATGGAAAACACTGGAAATAGATGGGAAATGACGTAACGTAACTCCATCCATTTTGCATTACGGCAGCAACAGAGATAGCAAATAGACTATATTCAATGGGGTGTTCAGGAACTGGGTTGTAAGAAATTGGGAGGGATGATGGCGAACACTGGGGCAGTTTTGTGGCCATGGCGGGCATTGAGGCAAAGCGAGTGCTAATCCAGTGTGAGATTATCTCATTCAGCCCACCAAAATGGCCCCAAAAGGGGCACAGTAGACCTTCTGTGATACAGTGGTGCACAAGGAGGCTGATCACAGCACCTTCACCCTGCGCTTATGGTGTACATCTGAGCAGCACAAGGCAGGGTACTCAGAACAGGCAGCGTTTTGGGCAAGGCACCGTTGGGAGCAGTGGCAGGAACACTCATCCATGTGGGCTGCTAGCAAAGGGGATGAAGCCTGTCCTCCTCCACCTGTTGAACTCCAGCAGCTACCACCCTTTCCTCCACAGCCTGGTCCAAGAGTGGCATGATTCCTGCCTAGTGTCCTAATACAGATGCAGGACGGAATTTGGATTGCACGGATGGCAACTGATGGGCTCCAGGTGGAATATGATAGACTTGTCAGAATGGTGAGACCTGTCACAGACAGCTACTATCCCATCCTTAAAGGCCAGAAGGTAGTGTGGGAAGCCTAATGGGCTTCCCTAGTGGAACATGGGTGGCTGTTTTGTGCCACAATAGAGGCTTCCAGGGTGCAAGGCCTCCTGCCACTACCACCTTGCCTAGTCATGTTAAGTGTACAGGAAGATGAACATGTCTGACCACCACCACCCCCAATCATATTTAATAGTTTTATTTTATTATTTCATTTAATATATTTGTTATTTAGGGTATATGTTCCAATAGGTTAGATTAGTAAATAGGTTAATTAGGTTATAGGTTTTGATAGGATAATTATGAAAAAATAATTTTTAAAAATAGCAAACAATTTAATATTTTTATTTAAAAAGTATAGAAAATGTAAAAAAATATATATATTTTAAGAAGTCTCACCTCCCCGCCCCCCCACACACACACAAAATAGGCTGATACCTTGCTGTGGTTGTGGGATCTTATGACTTTCTTAAGCTGTTCATGGCCACATTAGAGGCCAGACCAAAGTCAGTCTATTTTTTTCACGTTGGTACTGTTGTAGGAGAGGGAATTTAGTGTATTCCCCTTTAAAAAACCATGATTTGATTATAGGATCAAAAAGCCTTCAGTTTAAGAGAGGAGTTAAGGCTCTGGCCAATTCAACCATGCTCCAAAAAGCATGGAAATGGTAAGTTAAGGCTCCTGTCTTAACTTGCGGACCCTGTAAGCTGTAGGATGTTATACAGTCTCGCATATTTTGCTCACCTACAACTTAGGTTCCCAAGTACCCACACTTTGCCTTGGTCTTTCAGCTCCAATCCTATTTCTCTTCAGGTTGAGGGAAACACTGAAGCTGGGGTCATGACTTTCCCTATATGCTTTCATTTGGGCTGAGGAGAACGCGACAGCTGAGTACTGTGGGACAGTATATGGGGGGACAAGGTGGATGGACTTGGGATGTGTATGGGAAGACAAGACTGGGGGCAGCCAAGCATTGGGGGAATTATCTCTATCGTGAGGGGCAGTGTTTATGGGGGGCAAGGCTGAAAAATGGGTGGTGTGTATGCACAGACAAGACTGGGGGACAGCCAAGGGTGGGAATCAGTGTTTGTATGGGGAGAGGGTACCCATGTGTTGAGGAACTATATATATTTGGGGAGAAGGCTAAGAGATGGGTGGTGTGTGTTCAGGGACAATGTTTGGGGGACAGCCACAGTTGGGGGCAAAGTGTACGTATGTTTTTTGTACGTGTTTTCAGTTGGGTTGGAGACAATGGGACATCCAAGTACTGGTGGGGGGTATATATTGAAGGAACAAGGTTGCTGGGTATGGGATGAATACTAGTAGACAAGACTAGTATTCAGGGAGGGGTGGGAAGCAGTGTGTGTATGGGCAATGGGCAGCCAGATGCTGGGAGGCCATGTATGAGGGGATATGGCTCAGAGTCAGCCAGTGGTGGGGAGCAGTGTGTTTATGGGATAGGGCCACCCAGGTGCTGGTGGGGTATATATTGGGGGTGGGGGGAAGAGAAAGCTGATAGATGGGTGATGTGTATACAGGGACAAGGTTTGTGGGGCAGCTGCTGCCTGAAAGGGGAGCTATAAATAAAGAAAAATTGTGGCTACAGTGGAGGCAGAGATCAAGTCCATAATACTGAAGTGGGGAGGAGTTTGCTGCCCCCAGCTTCAGTGCTGCCCCCAACCTGCAGAGGAAGAGGATTGAGGCTGAAAGACCAAGGAAAATGTGGATGCATGGAGCCTAAGTTGCAAGCAAGCATAATATTTGATACTGTACATCAGTACTACTTACATGGCACACAGGTTAAGGCATGAGCCTTAACACAATTTCTATGCTTTTTGGAGCATGAGTGAATTTGCAAAAGCCTTAACTCCTCTCTTAAACCAAAGTGTTTTTTTGATCCTATAATTTGACTCTTCTCCAGAGTCTCCTATCTAGTATAGCAAGCTAACTGGTACTAGCCCTTAAAAACAGGGCTTGTCAAATGGACTCTGCTAAACACAATAGGCACAACCAGTACTTTAAAGGAAGCTAAATAAAGAACTGTTTGTTTGTTTTCCCATAGTCATTTCCTTGGCTTCAGGGTTCCTGACAAACTGAGGTCACTCCAGTGATCATCAATCAGCTAGGTTCCCTTGCTTGGTTTAACATAGAGTATACGTAACCTCTTTAGTGTGATGTTTCACTTGGATCCCAAGCTTTGAATGTTTTTGTGTGACCTTGTGGAGGTCAGGAAACGTTCATTTATTCAAACGCATACAGGGTCTGTTACAAAGCTATTGGTTACAAAATGCTAAAGAAGAAAAAAAGCAATACAACCGAAAAAGAACAGCATCATACTCTCTCTCATGTTGGGCTATTTTGACCTTTAATTGGTGTTCTGCTACTGCAGTTTTCTTGCATAAGGTCATGAAGTAAATAGAGAAAGGGCAAGAACAGCTTCATGGAATTCTGTAGAAGATGTTATTCAGGAGATGAGATGAACTGCTAAAAATGTCCCTTGCCGTACACTCTTGCAATTTCAGAGTATGATGCCCTGCTGGATTCAGCCCGGGGGCAGACATTGATCTGGCTGAGTGTTCCCAGAAACAAATGGCAGGATCGTTGTCATCTTTTCTGGAGGCTTCCATAACTGTAGACTTGACCCATCTGCAGAAGCAGGCAAACAAAGCATCCAAACGTTGTAAGGAAGTTGTGAGGGCAGTACTTTAGAGGTCTAGTTTGTGCCAATACACTTCCTGAGTATGTTTTGGAATTGAACAGAAGGAAGCAAAATGATTTCCTGGTAGAGATCAAAGGTGGAAGATGACCTTTGAGAGGAATTCCCCTCAGGACAATGTTATCTGGACAGAACTGCTGGAAAAGAAGCCTGGAGGATAATGCTTTGTTTGTTAACTCATCTGGTGACCTTGATGGATAAGCAGCAGCCAGATGATACACTCCAGTGGTTCCCAAACTAGGAGAGTGGTTCCCCCGGGGGTGGAGCATGGAAGGTATCTGGGGGACATGAGAAGGGACATAGCTGCTGTGATGGAAAGCCTGGGGGGATAAGGCTGTCTCAGGCATATCTGAGCATGGAATGTTGGGGGAGTTTAAAAGCGAGAAGTCAGTTGGAGTCAAGCTCTGGAAGGCGACAGAGGGAGGTTACTCAGCTTGGAGGGGAGTAACTAAAGGGTGCTGTCACTGAGGTCTGTGACTGTGGGGAGACTTCAGGGCTGAGTCTGAGATGCAGCAGTTCAGAGGCTGGTCAGTTCCAAGAGAAAACCTGGAGGAAGAGGTTGTGAAAACTACTTGGAAAACCTGATCCAAGAAAAGGAATTGGGTAGCTGAGAACCTGAATTTCTGTGAATCCTACTTACCTTAAATTGATGTTGTTACCCAGAGGGAAGGAGGGAGAAAACCTGAAAGACTGTGACCTGTACTCCATTCTGTACACATATTTAATCAAACCATATTTAACGGTTCATTTACCAGCAGATCTTGAACTCTCCGTGTATTATAGCCTCCTTGGGAGAGGGTACACAGCCCACCATGAGGCCATCCCGTGCCAGCAGCCCCAGTACAAGCTAAGGACGATTTGCAAAATGGTGGGGTAGCAAGGAGGAGAGTGAGAAAACAAGGGGAGAGAAATAGGAAACAATGGCAGGGTGGCAAGAGTCAAGGTATATGTACATACCTGTGGTGGGGGTTAAGTCTCAAATTAGAACAGAAAAACACAGTTAATAACTGAAATTCCAGGTAGCTAATCGATTAATTGACTGGGAACCTTATACCATGGTGGATAATACCATTTAATACAGATTAATACCATTTTACCATTACCACATAAATTATTTACCATGTAACTGATTTACCATTTTTCTGCGTTCCAACATTTCTGGTTTACCTTCTGGACCAATAGCAAAGCTGCATCCAGCAGATTTGAACCAGGTATTCAAATGGGAAACGGAGTTCAAATTGAAGCCAGGGTACAGAAGGTAAAATGGAAAGGAATTATGTACAAATGGAACTAGCTCGTAACAGTGAAATGAATGAGAAAAAATGCAATGTGGTAACCTGGTAATTGGTGAAAAGCGTAAATGCAGTAGATCAGTGAAACAGTAAAATAAACAGATACCACTTGATAATCAGTCACTGTCAGAGCGGATCCATTATTGCAAATCTGACTGTTACCAGTTGCTGCACAATTAAGAAAATGTCAGCTCTATAAAATATCAGTCGAGAGGAAGGAAAGGTGCAGTCTAAAAGGTTTGAGATTTATGGATGTAGTCCATGGTTCAAAGGGAGTGTTCCATCAGTCTCTTCAGGACAAGATTCAACTTCAACTGGACTACATGTACCCTTATGAAAGGCCAAAACCTGGCCACAACCTCATGGGATCTAGCTGCATGAGGATAAGCAGCAGAAGAATCTTTGACATGCAAAGCTCTTCAATGACCCAAGATGGTGTACTGAACCTAGAAAGCGCCAAAGCTTAGATCAGTGAATGAAATCAGACCTGAGCTTATGAAAGAGATGGCTTTCTGGACCAAAGAAATAGATTTACCAGCTGATCACAGAAACTGAAGCATTTAAAATTCAACTTTACAATCTAAAGCCTGAAACTGAAGATGGGCCAGGTCTAGATGAAGATCTGGATGCCGTGTGAACAGGTCCTCAGGGAAAGCACAAAGTAGAAGAAACAAAGGAATGAGGGCCTCCTGGTCCAATGAGGAGCAATGAATATTAACTTGGCTCTGTCTGATGGGATCTCCAGGATGACTTTTGGAAGCAGCAGAGCAGGAAAGAAGACACACTTCAGCAGTATGAGAAGGAATCAGTCCTCTGTGATTGCTTTTCACAATGTCTGGAGCAATAACAAACTCACTTTTCATCATCAAAGGGAGCAAACAAGTCTCTTGATGAGGTACTTCATTCTGAAGGTGTGATGGGGAGAGGGTATAGAATGCATCAATGACCTGTGGTCTGGGCTCCCACCAATTATTATTATTATTATTATTATAATAAACATTTATATAGCGCCAGTCTTGTGGCCTGATGCTGAACAGAACATAGAAATAGACGCGGTCCCTGCCTGTGGCTTACAATCTAAAAGACAAGGAGGGGGAGACGGGGAGAGGGGACAATGGGAGAGACAGGGGAGAAGACAAACATTCAAGCGGATGCAAAGATTCAGGTGTGTGTACTTGGTTTGGTTACAATCAGGTTGCGGCCATCTGCAGAGGAGGGCAGACAGTAGGTATATTTATTTATTTATTTATTTATTTTATTTTCATGAATTTCTACCCCACCCCTCCTACCATGCAGCTCGGGGCGGCTTCCAACATATTAAAACAATAAAATCAATTAAAATCATCCAACATATTATAAAACATTAAAACAGGACTAAGATCAGCGTAAAAACCCAAAATAGGTGGGGGAACTAAACACCCCCCTACCCCTCCCTCCCAAAGGCCTGGGCGAACAGCCAGGTCTTACAATGTCGCCGAAATGTTAACAGGCTAGGGGCCAGGCGAGCTTCCTCCGGAAGGGAGTTCCAAAGCCGCGGCCCCACTACCGAGAATGCCCTCTCCATTGTGGCCCCCCGCTTAACATGGGGGACCTCCAGGAAGGCACCCCCGGCGGACCGCAGGAGCCACTCTGGGGCGCGGAGGGAGAGGCGGTTCCTGAGGTATGAGGGGCCAAGACTGTGGGAATGTCTAGCAGGAATCGGGAAAGGCTGCAAGGAAAAGGTGGGTCCTGAGGAGGGATTTGAAGGAGCGGAGGGAGGGGGCAAGGCGGATGTGGGCAGGGAGGGAGTTCCAGGCATGGGAGACAGTGAGGGAGAAGGGTCGAAGGCGGTTAGGTGAGCAGGAGAAACAAGTGAGAGTGAGGGAGGGGACAGAGGAAGAGCAGAGAGCGCGTGCAGGAGTATGTAGGGAGATTAGGTCCGAGAGGTAAGGGG
>QEPC01011796.1:7240804-7329692 GCA_003113815.1 Sphenodon punctatus | reverse complement strand
AACAAAAAGCCAGGCTGGGCAGGGTGGGTGGGGGGTGTCCCCCCTTCCACCCGCGCAGCCTGGGAGGGGGAGGGGGAGGAATTTATTCCATTGGTTTCAATGGGGACACAGCGCCCCATTGAAACCAATGGATTAAATCCGGTACCGGTATACCGGATTTAATCCGGGAATCCGGTTTTCGTGGAACCGGGAACCGGTAAATCTGGTAACTGGTAATGGGGCCGGGGTGCCGGGGTCCCACCCCTAACAAAAACACACAGCATGATCAAAAAAATATGTCCAGTGATTGTCATGGGCAGGTGGAAGGAGGACACTGCATGATTGGGTTTAAACAGCACCACAACTATGATAGGCATTTGCCAAATAGAATATACTAACAAGGCATCCATAAACCAATTTTGTCAGCTAAACCAGGTACCAGTTCCCCCTCACATGGGGCACACAGTGCTTCAGTAGGTTCTGGCCTTGGCACAGAGCACATCTATCATCTCTCTGTACCCAACTAAGGGTAAAAACAGATCCAACAGCGGACCGCTGTTGCACACTCTGGCACGATCTGGCCTGGACATCACCTGCAATATGTACAGGTGCTGCCAGATGTTGGCCTGGGTTTCCCCCAGGCTGTGTCGGTGGCTAACCTGGACTCTGACTTCAGGAAACTCCCAAAATCACAGCCTGGACTAAGGCCCGACTGACAGGTGGCTGTCATTGGCCACCATGGCTGTCCGTCATGGCAGAAGGTGGAATGCTGGGAGTGGCATGGGGGCAGGGCCAGTCACCCACACGTCTGTTGTGACCCGGGCCACACAGGTGGCAGGATAACAGCCCGGCTGCATGCACATATGTTCAGTGCCCTGAAATGGCCTGGAACGTGTCAACCATGGATTTCCACCCTGGGTCAGGTCGTGACAGTGGTGCACCGCTGTCATGCGTGTTTTACCCTAAGTCTATGTCTGTGGTAGGACTGCCATCTAGTCAGTTTCCAAGAGCAATTTCTACCCCACCAATAAGCTTGGGGAAACTGGAATGGAGCTGGGTGGGAAACATCCTACTCTCAAGCCCATCGAGTCTAGATTCTTACTTGCCTGGGAATTAGCCCTATCCTATGCCAGATAAGCTTTGAGCAGCACTAGCCTTACTTATCTTACTGCTCTCATCTTATCAGATGGCTTCCACTTCCCTGTGGCCCATCATATCACTCACTCACCTCAGGGTTGCTGACCCAGGATACAAGCTGTGGCCCAAACAACAAACTCTAGCTAATTATACCAGGGGGGTCTCCATGGGGCTACTGTGAAGGGGTGGGGGGACCTCCGCCATGGCAAATAAAGTAGTAGACAAGGAAAAATTCCTTCCCAGCCCCCAAAGAAGGCAACTAGCTATGCCCACAGTGAAGCCATGGAAAGCCTCCATGCCAATCTTACCCAACCTAGCTAACCATGCTAAAGACAGAGAGCACAGGCAGGTTGCTGTTCCCGAGGCCACAAAATGCTCTGCGGCACTCAGTGACCACCTGGAAATTTAACTGGGCATGTCCCTGGCAATCACACAAGCCAAAAGTTTGTGAAACCAGGACTGCTCCCAGCAAACCCCCGCATCATCAGGTGCCCTCCATTACCTCTTCCCTTCCCCTCCAATACTCACCCTGAGAAGAGGGGCAAGGAACCTTCTTCCCCTACTACCCCAACAAATCCCTCCAACTCTTCAACTGGGAGAGAAGCCTACTGGGTCCTCAAAATAGCTCACCGTCACAAGTGCTACTGAAATAAACGAACACCAACAGAGTATTCTGAGGAGCAGAGCCTTAGTCCAAAGCTCTGATCCTTTGTTTTATTTATTTATTTAGTTGGATTTTTATCCCGCCCTTTCTTGAAGGCTCAGGGCAGCTAACAATATCATAAAAAGCTCATACAAAATACAAAGAATAAAACCCATAAAACCACATCTAAAACACCTATCCCGCCCATCCCTCCACCCCACCCCAAATCCTAACCCTGCCTCTTGAATACCTGGTCAGGTAAATAAGTCTTACACTGCTTCTGAAAGACGGTCAGGCTATGACTTTGGTGATCCTCTAAGGAAAGGGAATTCCAAGGCTGTAGAGCAGTCACTGAGAACACCTCTTTGAGTACCCTTGTCATATGGACCTGGTGCAAGTACAGACAGGGTTCCCCATATTGTGGGCTGTGAACTCAAATGGGCTTATGCTGATGGGGTCACTCAGTCCTATTGCCTTTTGAAATTATATTTAAGTCTCAAAATGGAATCATGCAAGCACAACACAATAATAATACATGCAGCTCAAAACAACAGGGATGGCTATTATGAATGAAACCACTGCTACAATTCTCATCCAAGCAGCTGGATCTTTCAAGAAAGGGATTCCTGATTTATGAAGGTATACAGATGGTATAACAGGCTCCTCCAAAGTCCCCTGCGGGTAAGGAATGTGTCTATGCTTCTGCCCTCCCGTAGTCCTAGGATGGGGCAGATTAATTATTGGTATTATGTTGGCAGCTGGAGACTACTGATCTGGGGCCCATTGTCCCATCTACTGCCAAACCAAAATTCAAAATGAGAGGCAAGTTCTGCCTCTAAAGAATTTAGGGATTCATTTAATCCATACACAAAAGCTGTTGCCCAGGCTTTTGAGTTGATAGGTTCAGGCTTAGACTTAGACTTTTAATTTATACCCCGCTCTTTCTCCGCCGTTTTCGGGCAGACTCAAGGCTTGAGGCCTAGGTAGTTATTACACATATATTACACATATATAGAGTGATGTATTACATATATAACCATATATAGAGTGATGTATTAATGTTAGTTGCTTGATAAGAGATTGATTTGCTTTAAAATAGGAGTTTTATTTAGAAGCATGAAGTAGAAAAGAATTTTAGTTTGTTGAAGTATGTTGAAGCTACAGCATGTTGAAATGTAGAGAAATAGCTGAGAAGAGTGTTGTAGGGATTGAGAAATGGGATGGAGTTAAAAGAAGTTGAGTAATAAAATTAGAGAACCTGGTACCATCTGGAATGATAAACAGGATGAGTTAGGATGGGGTGACCTGGACCATCACCTTAAAAGGTCTTGTTGTTTTGCAACAAGTACATCGCAGTAGCAAAACCAGTATACCACAGAAGTGTAGTAATATTGTAGTAATTTCCATTGACGTATGTATGTGCGTCAATTGAATTTAGCCTTATTATTGGTTAGGATTAATACCATTTTATTGGGGCAGGTAATATCCTGGGTGGATATGGGAGGAGAATAGAAAGTTTTTAAAGTCCTAGGTTGAACAGGGGAAACCACTTTCTTTCTTCTTTCCATTCTGTCTGTTCTCCTCCTCTTTCCTTGTTGGTCCAGACCTGATCAACTTCATCAATCTCTATATCCATCCAGGAGCTGGTCTCACTGAATGGAGGGTGACTATAACTTAGCTTAATAAGGAATTAATAGAAGGCCAAGTGTAGTTTTCAGACCAGTACCAAATAACATTCATGACTATTGGCAACAATTGTATGAGAGATCATTGCTTTTAAAAATATATGTTTTGATTGTTTATATATTTTATAATTGGAGTATTCATTTATGCAATTGTTAACTCCCCTTGGGGACTTTGTTTAATAATCACACACCAAAAAAATCTGAATATTCCTCAGCATTGTCCAATGTGTCTGTATTAAATTAGTTGTTGTCCAACAGAAGAACCCATTAATACTTCATTATAAATTTCCAAATCTAAAATTGAGCATCCAGAATAATTGATCAATAGTCCTGTTGGTAATAAAGCAAAGAGAATGATAAAGAATGTTAATTAGGGCTGATGCGGCAGCAGCTTTTACCGCGCCGCGATTCCGTTCCGCTATTTCGGAATTGCCCCCGCCACACCGCGACATTTCTGCGGATATTCTGCTAATTCCGCCGGAATTCTGCAAATCGCGGAATCGCGGAAAAATTGCGGAAAAATCGCGGAAAACCACTATTCCGTGATTTTTTGGCGCTGGCGGAATTGCGGAAATAGCGAAAATGTCATGTTTCCACGATTCCACTAAGTTGCGGAATTAAATAAGCGGAACCGCAGAATGAAACCGCGGAATTAAAGCCTCTGCCATGCCGTTCCACTAATTGCGGAAACACTGTTTCCGCCGGAAATAGCTACCGCTGCGAAATTCCGCTACAGCCCTAATGTTAATGCCCTTCTTTCCTATTTTTTTTTTTAAAAAAAACTCAAGGTGAAGAGTATGTTTGCGTGTGGTGAAGGGAGCCATGATATTATCGGAACATACCAGTAACAGGGGAACAAGCAAATGCACCTATAGGAGTTGAAGCAGCACATGAAGTGTGTGAGAGAGAGACTTGCAATGAGAGAAAGTGAAGCAATAGCCAGTGGAATTGTGAGGGCTCTGGGCCTCTGAGGAGCAGCTTTTTGGCCTGCACTTGATTGCCACCTGAAGCAGTGCTTAACAAGGTAAGGGAAACAGTGTAACTGCATGAGAATTGTGTGCCAGGATCAGCATGCCAGCTGGCAAGAGAAGTGCAACAGGATGAACTGGAGGAGCAGTGAAGTAAGATGTAGACCGAGGATGCTGCAGATGAGAAGAGTCAACTCATCAGATGGGAAGGGTCTCAATGTGGTGTAAATACCTTTTAAATGCCACATCAAGACTAAAGAGTTAAGAATGTGGAATATCGTGTAGAGAACGCAACCTCTTTGGGTCTGGTAGGTACCATGCTCTTTTGAAGTCAGATACTCAAGTTGCACACTCAAAATGGACCAAAATAATGAGGAAGAAGAACTAGAAGAACAAGAAAAACAATTTGGAGCAATTTTGCCTGTTTAAAAGTGGGTATTTACCTGATCTAAGTTGTACACAAAACTCAACAAGGTCTAGACCCTCTGGACACTTAAAGCCAAAGGGACAATTGGCGAGTAAACTTAGGTGAACATTTAAGCACTGGCAAAATTAAGGGCCCAAATACACATAGAGCCTTTGTTTCTGCGAAACAGAGTCAAAGGATGTGATTATTTGTCTAGCACTGGTGCAGATACTGAATGATTCTTCAGACCTTCCAGCAAAACATTGGGAACAAGTCATTTTTAGTTTAAGGGGGGAAAGTTTACTTTCAATCACACAAGTGCTAACCACTAGAAAAAATCCTTAAGTTGTTTGTCCCTAGTTTGCATTTATTTATATAGCAAGGATATGTGTGCAGTACAGTATTAAGTTAATCAGTTGGACAACCCTCTTCTCTAGAGTCCCCATGCTGAAATGCTCCCTATTATTCTTTTCGGAACGGACACATCCATTCAGCAACAACCCACCCCAGTATATTCTGATGGGTCATAAAACAAAAATTGTTAGTAGAAGATACAATATTATTAGTTGTTCATACCACTTAATACAACATGCAATTTCTGTCTGAAGGAGGATTATAGAGGTGGTCAGGGCTCACTACTAACGAAGGTTCAGAAGAAACATGTATGCACGACATTTGCATTAGGACGAGGAAACATAGCATTATCCGAGTAATCCTGAACTTAAAAACCTATTCTCTGTGATATTCAATGCCGTCAAAGAAAAGGAACTTCAGCCATTCTGTAGAATTTTATAAGGAGCTTCATTAAATGATGTTTCAGAAACACCTAAAATGTTTAGTGCAGGCCCAGATAACTGAAGGGATAAAATTATACATTTCCTTGGTAAGCTATCTTTTCCCCAAGTGTGCTCTGAAGTAAACTACCTTTTCCCCCAAGCCATATTTTTACCCAGGTATAAATTGCAATGGGTGAAAACTGCAAACTGCACTGCTTTGGGAGGAAAAGGAGGTAATCATGACAAATTATACTTTTTGCAAGTTATCATCATCTTGCTCGGTCTCTGTCAAATTGTTCTTCAAACACAGCAGTCTGCAAAACCACCTGATTCTTCTTTTTCTCTTCCCTTCCTTCCTTTGTGCTATTTATACTTTGTGGATAAAAAACATGCACTTTTGCATATCTCAGCCATTTCAAGGGCTGAGATGATGAACTGCCCTGTTTAGTCCTTTCCATCATGGTGTCACTCCTGGTCATGTCCCTGATTATCTCTAAGGACAATGCATTCAATAATCGCTTCAATCCAAATCTGTCTATAATTATGATCGAGAGTGCAAAGTTGCATATGCAAAGGGGACAGTTCATTTTTCAACGCTACACATTGCTATCCAAATTTTCTCTACTGCTACAACGTAACCTTGATCTGCAACTATACCAAGAACTAAATGTGACTTTTTGCTGAACTGATTCTGCTCTTTCGCATAAAAAGACTATTATTTCTCTCCTGGTATTTATCATGTTTTTATTTTAGTCGAGTCAAAGCCTGTTCTCCTGGATAACTACAATAACGTCTGGTGTGGAGCGGTTGGTGAGGTGGAAGAATAAGAGAAAAAATAGATGTCAGAGAAGAAAAGTGTTTTGCTTTTGTAACTTAATGCTGTGCCCAGATCTGTCAAACCTCTTTACAAAGGCAGCTGGTTCAGTTATAGTCTACTATGACATTTAGTGATTTTTCTTCTGTTGTGGTTCGGTGCTGAGAGTAATTTCAGAGCAGTTACTGAAAAGAAGTTCCTTAGCCTTCCACAGCCCTATTCCTGCTATAGATCCCTCCATTCCTTCAGTCAGACAGAATTTTGCTTGTGTTTTCTCCATAATAGGGATTAAAGAACTTTTCCTCAGACAGTGCCCTGAGATTTGAGTCCAAAACTTGTAAAAGTATCCTAAGTAGCATCCCATTAAAACAAACCATATCTATTGGAATGATACAGCCAAACAATGTAAAAACAAGAGATTATGATTCTGAAGCCACCTACTTTCCATAAAAGTTTTTGCAGAAAGTTTTTGAGACTGATCATGAGGGGGGGGGAAGGCCTCTACGATGAATGGAAACATTTGTTTCAATTCTGATTTATCTCATGGCCTGGGTGCAGTCTGGACAGAAATACATTCTTCTCACTCCAGTGTTTGGGGGGCGAAATGAGTATCAAGTTGCAAGAAAGTGCTCTTGAATTCCTGGGTTAAAAAAATGCACTAAAGGGGCCTCCTCAACCAACATGGCTCCCATACAAAGTCTGCTTTTTTCTTTTGACTTTTCTGCTTGTGGCAGCAGCATAATGCAAACTCAGTCCATCCATTCTTTCCTACCCTGGCATATTTTATTAAAAGCAAAGCTTATTCGATGCCCCTGTGCTTACTAATTATTAGGCATAATGCTGGAGAGCTAGTATAGCCTAGTGGATAATCATTAGACTTAGTCCTGGGAGACTGGGTCTCAAATTCTTTATTAACTATGAACTCACTGGTGGTCTTGGTTTGTCATCTGTAAAATAGGCGTAATAATGGCTTACTTTTACAAGGTTGCTGTGAAAGTGAACTAGATAAGGATTGTAAAGTCCTTTGAACTCTGAAAATGCTATATAAATGGTAAAATAATAATTATTCTCTACTTAAACATAAATTATGAAACACTTAATATTTATAAATAATTATGTATAAATATGTATTTACAATTACATAAAGGATCATCTCTGTTTTCATAGGCTATCATCTGCAGTCAGCTCTGGAGTTAGAAAAAGGGTTCCCAAAATATAAGTTACATGGCCCCAAATGGGGTTGCACCATCTGTGGATAGGATCATAGGCCATTTTCACATGGATGCCCCCCCCTTCGCATGTGGGCAGGTGGGGGGGTGCACCCGTGTGAATGCCACAGCAAGTGTAGGGGGATGGGTGGGTGCTCATGGGAACACCGCGGGCAGTGGGTGAGGGTGCATGCACGCTCCCGCGCTCCACCCACCGCCACCCATCTCCACTCATCACCCACGCACGGAGCAATGGGCACCAATGCCGGTTACTCTATGTGTAGAGGTTCATGGGAACGCACTCCCACACACCCACTGTGCTGCCCCCCATCCCCTCCATGCCCATGTGAAAAGGGCCACAATTCTGACTGATATTTGATATCATGTCCTTGCTGCTGTCTGGGGGGCTCACAGATTATATATGACTCAAAATGGGGTCACACAAGCAAAAAGCTTGAGAACCACTGCACTAGACGTTATCACCAGTGCAAGTTCCATTCACTTCACTGGAGACTCATGCTGGTACTACGGCACTAAACAGCCAGAGAATCATACCTCTCTTTTCATACATCACCATTGGGTCATTCCTGTTTGTCCTCTGAGTGTTTGAAGTCATGACATCGGGCATTTTCAGACAAGACACTCTCCACGCACCCACTATACATATTGCAGGGTTGCAGTGTTGTCCTATGGGTACGCTGTATCATGTACAGTGGCTGGGAAGTGCGTTGGGTGTGGGTATCTTGTCTGAAAACGCCCATTAAATACAGATGTGGGGTTTTTTAAAGGTGCATGTACAGTATTTTATTAAATTTTCTAAAGAAACTAAAATATTATCTTTTGTGCAGAAGTTTTTGAGAGATATTTAGGGTTAACAAGAAAAGTTTGATAGGTGAAAAAAATAAACCCTCACTCCCAGTATTTTTACATTCCCCCAACCCCATTGGAATAAATGGGAAAGCTAAAATGCAAGAGAACTTTTTTCTACCAAAATAAACATTTTCATCCAAAATGAAAATTTCCATTTTAACTGGAAAGGCATCTTACAGAGGGGAAAAAGTTTCACTGGAAAAATTTTGACCAACTATAATATAAATAATATAAATAAGAATGAATTATTATAGTATCAAAAGATGTTCTCTACAGTATTTCTGTGAAGCATATGGATATATATTTAAAAGGGAAAATGAGACAGAAGTTCTTTAATTTATCCAGTGGAAGTACTGAATCAGTAAAATCCTAACAGATACAAAAGCAAGGTTTACTATTGATTCCACTGGGAAAACTCTCATTGACTTTAGTAGGAGTTTGGCATAAGTAAAGATAGCAGGATTTAGAATCATAGAGTAAAGCCACATCAGATAGGTCAGGCCCAATCCCTTGGTTGCCACAGGGAGGGAAAATGCAGCCACCACACTTTGGGCCGGCAGGGAGAACAGGTCACATGATCTACCCCACCATGGGGAAGCCAGCCCAGCCTGCACCACCTCCAAGCCTCAATCCTGCCCACTATGCCCACCCCCAGCCGTGACGTGGCTGTACGGAAATGGCGAATGCGCCCACTGCTCAATGGGGTGTTGGCATTGCCCAAAGTGGGATAATGTCTCATGTGGCTTCACCCATAGAATCACAGAGTTGGAAAACACCCAGAGGACATCTAGTCCAGCCCCCTGTTCAATGCAGGAAATCTGCAGCCATCCCCCACAGATGGCTGTCCACCCTCTGTTTGAAAACCTCCCATAAAGGAGAGCCCACCACCTTCCTAGGCAATTTGTTCCATTGTCAAACAGCTCTTACCATTAGGAATTTCTTCCCAATGTTTAACTGAAATCTGCTTTCTTGTAATTTAAGCCCTTTGTTTCTAATCTTGCCCTCAGGGGCAACAGAGAACACGGTTTGCCATCTTCTGTGTGACAGCTCATCAGATATTTGAAGACTGCTATCATGTCTCCTCAGAGAGTGCTTGCCCATGTTACTGGGCCAGGGGAAACTTATGGAAAAAAACTCATGGTGGGGAAATTAACATGAAACTTGGAATGTGGGCACGGAGTTAAAAGCATCATATGATGCATCTCGTGTTGTTTTCAATCATGGCTGGAAGGGTTGGATTTTGCATCCTGCCTTTCATGATTGAAAACAACGCACGACGCATCATACAACGCTTTTAACGCTGCCTTAGCATTGCTGATAGTTGGAATCTCCACACAGACACCAGAAGAGCAAAGATGGTCATAGGCACCTAAGGCAGAAGAAAGACAACACAATGACCTATTGCCAGCCCAGCACCAATACCATCACAGTTGCAAAATGCTCTACATTGGGATGAATGGGAGACCCAGAATTTACTGGGTTTGTATGGGGATGGAAGAGTCAAGGTGGCCCTCCGCCAGCAATGCTGCAATGGCTATGGGCATAGACATGGCAGCACAGGGGCACAAAGGACACATCTCCCAGAAAATGCCACCAGGGCACCAGAATCTCAAGCAGGAAAAAAACCTTTTCATTACTGCATGTTCCTGAAAGGGAAGCTATACAAAACCTCTAGGAATTAAGACAAAGAACTAAAATTCATATCTAAAAACAGAAATATTGGCTTCATGGCTTGCTACCATGGGGTCTGTCAACCTACTGTCTGTTTTCTCTCTGTTGTCTTACAACTGTTTAATGTGCTAATTGACTACTACACCAATCCATCTCACCCCCTTTCTATTCAGCTCGGGCTGGACTCTGGTCTTCTCATTCATAACCAAAGAAGAGCTCTGTGAAGCTGGAGAGCTTGCATACTCTCCCCAGCGGATGCTGGACCACCAGAAGTTATCATCTTAACTACTTTGCCTCTTCTCTCTATCACATGGGACCAGCATTACAACCACACCATAGACAACATTGGGTGTTAACAAATGTGATGGTTGCCCACTTGGACCCGCAGGCTACTGTTCCGTTTGTTGGGGGCACTCCAGATGTTTACCCCAGAGTTTCCCCAGGCTTGTAAGCGGCTAGCCTTCTGCTCCTGGCCTGAATTTGCTCCCATGATGGGCAGCCATGGCGGCGATCATTGGCCACCCACCATAGGAGGGGTGGGCCACTGGGCACAGCACGGGATCAGTTTGTGATGGCAGTGCTCAGTCATCACATATGCTAATACTCATTGCCACAGCCATCCCTACCCAAACCTCTTTGTTCACCTCTCCCTCAGCAAAGCTGGAAAGTGTTGTCTATATATTTGGCTTCTCTGACGAATGGAAAATCAGACCCTGAAATATTAATATTCTTAATAAGGGATTCCTTATGTATTGGTGCTCAAGGAAGTCCAGGTTCTCACTCCTAAGGAAAGGATTACTTTAACTAGATGGGAGAAAAAAGTCTCCTTAGCCTCACATCTATTTGTAAATGAACAAATAAAATCCAAGGAAACTTTAAAGACAGCACTCAAAAAAAAGGTTGACCAGTGGTTGTACAATAAGATATGTAGCTTATTTAATTCATATAAGTATAAAATGATTTACTAGAGATATACACCCACTTGAAAGGACTTTGTTTTTAGACATGTCTTTCCTAAAATTTGTTATCCCGAGTGTAAAAGTCACTTAGAGAGGAATTCCATCCCCTTGATGCAGGATTTCTTGCTAAATGGAGTGATGACCTTGAGTTTATAGTTACTAAAACTGAAATTAGTAATTACCCAGATCTGGGATCAAATGCCCAAACGCACTTCTTCCCTGATGGTCAAAGAACTGCAAAAAACTGATTACAAGAGTCTCTCTCACACCAGCACACATTCATAGCATGAACCCAGGATAGTCCAATTCCAATTTTAATTTATATCCCACAACTCTCCCACCAAAGGAGACTCAAGGCAGCTAACAAACAATATAATACAGAAACAATATATGATGCACAATGCATCAATACAATTTAAACATCAATAGAGGCAAACAAAACCCCTTATTAATCAATAACCCCCAAATACAAAAATACATCATCATATCACACACACCCCAACATTTTCCAACATTTCCCACACTCCTCCACCCCTCACTAGTTCCCACCCTCCACCTTGCTGCCACCAGGGGGAGGCCTCTCCCTCCCCTCTTGTTCTCACCAGGAGAGGGGGGAACCCTTCAACAATAAATAATATAAAATAGAATTAAATATGATGCACAATGCATCAGTACAATGTAAACCATCAATAAACCAAAAACATAACCCCATTAAATCAACAACTACTACAATACCCCAACCCCTACATACAAAACACAGCAATACATCATCCCCATCATACATCATCCAATACCCTGTTGGAGAGGGTGTGGGTTTAGTGGCACTTACTTGCATTACTGGTGGCATTGCCCTATAGTGGCCAAGTATTGGAACAGCATCTGGGAACGCATCCTATGACATATCCCTCTAGAGTTTGAACTGACCCCACAGATGGCTCTTCTAGGAATGTATGATACAAAAAAAGTCACCTCTATTCAAAAAACTACCTGCCAAGTATTATTTCTCACCGCCATCCATACCATAGCCTGTAAATGGAAATCTGTACTAGGACCAACAGTGAATGACTGGCTCCATTGTTTATGGTATGTGGCCTCGATGGAAAGAGTAGCTGCTGACTTAAATGGAAAGCTAGAAGACATTTACGCTGTACAGCTACCCCGCTTACCTATTATAACGGATGGCATAAACTCTACTGATTACAGAACTTCAATCAACCTGCAGGAAATATGACTGTAATAATTTTCTGCCCTATATAGGACTGTGACACACTGAACATATATATTCACTAACATACTTACCTGTACAGATAAAACTCGTGATAGGAGCCGTTGATCTGCAGATCCGAATGGAAGTTCGTTGCATTCTCTTTTGTACCTCTCACTGTTGAGAGAGAAAATAAATGCTGTGTAACAACACATTTGTTCTTCAATATATATAAAATTTACCTGATCATATATATATGTACTATCAATTTATCAACACAATAGCCAACAGCAGGGGACTTTGACGATTGAGCTGGTATTCCTTTTCTCAGCTTTGCTGCATGAAAAGTTCTCAGTATTACGAATGAACTTGATCTTAATTGCTAGCAGCCATAGTTTGTTTGCTGCTTCCGACATGATGAATGCTAGCTTGGGAGTTGGACACATTTAATGAAGTCTATGGGTAGACTAATGAGGAACCAGCTTGTCCAAGCTTATGCCTTGTTCTGGGCTTCCCAAGATTTGAAATCTGCTCTCTGAAGTGAGCCAGGAATTTCTCCTGCTCTTTTTTTCCCATTTGCAGAGCAGAACCAAACAAGGATTTCATTTGAGTAAACAATGCTATGATTCAATCTGTGTCTACGAGCACAACAGCCTTTTCTTACAGGCACCCAGTTTGCTATCAGATGCCACCAAGATGAGCTACACACTGCGTTAGACAGGTTTTAGGCAAGATGGGTGTCATCCCAATATCTATTCTCCAACCAATGAGTGCTCTTGGCTGACCCAAGTGCAATTAAATAGGTTCATTTCTAGACCTAGGAGCCAGAACTATGGAGCTTCACTGCGTAGAACTCTTGCAACTCTTTTAGTAAAAGGTGTTGTACATCATGTCCTACCACTGCCTCTGAGGCAGTGCCCCACTGTCACATATGCCAATACCCATTGCCACAGCCATCCCTAACCATACCTCTTTGTTCACCTCTCCCTCAGCAAAGCTGGAAACTGTTGTCTATATATTTGGCTTGTCTGATTAATGGAAGTTCACCAAGAAATATTCATTTCTAGACCTAGGAGCCAGAACTATGGAGCTTCACTGAGCAGAACTCCCGCAGCTCTTTTAGTGAAAGGTGTTTTACATCATGTCCCACCGCTACTTCTGAGGTCAGCAAGGAGCACCCTCTTGTGCATACCATATGCCCATCAAGTTCATACAACTGAGCTGCCGTCAGACTGGGACACCATCCTCGTGTGTGTGACAGAGACCTGGCTGGACGAGATGTCGGGGCTAATTTTGGCTGACCTCGTTCTGGCTGGGTACTCCGTCCAGTACCAGCCCAGGCTGGAGGATCGGGTAGGGGGCATAGCTGTTGTTTTCAGGGATGGTTTGGTCGTTCGGTGGTATTCATTGCAGACCGAGGGCCTCCATCCTGTGGCTGATTTACCCAAAGACAGACCAGAGGGTCCAGCCAGGGACAGGGTGGGGATTCTGCTGGTGTACCGTGCATCCCACTGCACAGCAGCATCTGTGACTGATCCAGCCTCTCTGGTCTCACAGCTGGTCTTGAGGTCCCCTAAGCTTGTTGCCTTGGAGGATTTCAACATCCATGCTGAATCTAGATTACATGGGGCGGAGCAGGAATTCATGGCTGCCATGGCAACCATGGGGCTGTCCCAGGGGGTAGTGGGCCCACACATGAGGGGGGGGGCATACTCTTGACTTGGTATTCTGCACTGACGTTAAGGCGGGGTGTCCAATGCTTGGGGGATTGGAGAGTTCTCCCTTGAGATGGTTGGACCATTACCTCCTGCAAACCTCCATCCCAGCACAGTTGCCTGTCCAGAGGGGTGCAGGACCTGTTAAGATGGTCCACCTCTGGAGACTTATGGAACTAGAGGGGTTCTGGAATGCTCGGGGGGGGATACCTGTTGACATCAATAGTTGCTCCATCGATGAACTCGTGGCTTTTTGGAACACCTGGCTGAGTGAGGCCATCGATCAGGTTGCTTCTAGGTGTCCACTCCCAGTGTTTCATCACCACAGATCCCCATGGTGGACCTGGGGTGGCTGAAGCACGAAGGGAGGTGGTTGAAGCAATGGTGACCCATACTCGCGTTGAAGACAATTGATTGCAACAGAGCATTTATGAAGACCTATGCCATGGCTGTGTGGGCAGCAAAGAAACGGTTCTTTGCTGCCCTCATAGCACCTGCTCAGTCCCATCCAGCAGAGCTGTTCTGAATGGTGAGAGGGTTTGGTCAGTCCACCCTGACTCCACCTTGAACAGAAGTCATCTAAAGCCCACTAGGACATGTTCTTAGCATACTTTGTGGATAAAATCGCTTGCATTGAGCACGACTTTGAATCCGCCATTTCAGAGGCAATGGCAGAGTCAGACGTTAGGAAGACTCTGCCTGGTTGTGTTTTATGGGATGAGTTTCAATTGGTGACACCCGCTGAGGCAGCAGATGTCCCTGGTTCTGTTCGGGCCACAACTTGCGAGTTAGATCTATGCCCATCCTGGTTGATTAAGGCCACCAGGGAGATATTGTGGCTGGTGCTTGTGATGGTGGTTAACTCTCCTTAAGAAACCATCTCTTGACATTGATGCCCCGGCGAGCTATTTGCCTGTCCCTAACCTTTTTAGGGAAGGTTACTGAATGGGTGATGGCCCATCTTCTCCAGGAACATCTGGGTGGCATCAGTTTTCTTGATCCCCATGCAGTCGGGATTTCGTCCAGGTTATGGCACGGAGACACCATTGGTGGCCTTGGTCGATGACCTCCTGGTAGAGCTGGATAGGGGGCATATTTCGCCCAGGCCTTTGTGGAGGGGGGCGGGGTTAGTGGATTTTTTATTGCCCCTACCCTATTTATGTTTTAATGTATCCCAGGCCCTGTTTTTAATATTGAGATTGTATTTTTATATGTTTTAAATTGTTTTATATTATGTTTTTATTGTTGGAAGCTGCCCCGAGCTGTGTTCAGGAGGGGCAGGGTATAAATCGAATAAAATGAATAAATAAATAAATAAATAAATATGACCCTACTAGTTCTATCAGCAGCTTCTGATACTGTGAACCATGAGATGTTGGTGAATCGCCTGCAGGACCTGGCCAAGGTGGATGGGACTGTTTTGCAATGGTTCTGTTCCTACCTTGTGGATAGATTGCAGCAGGTGGTACTAGGGGACTGAACTTCATCCTCTGGGACCTCTTGTGTGGGGTCCCACAGGGTTCTCTTCTGTCCCCTATCTTGTTCAATGTGTATATGAAGCTACTTGGCGGCTGGTGGGGCAGTGGGCGGAGGTATTTAACCTACTGCTGGTGGGCCTAGGGGCGAAGCCTGCCCAACCCAAATTTTGAAGTTAATATGAAAGTTTACAGCCTCGGTTCCCCATGTGTAAAAAAATCTCTAAAAATGGGAATAGGGGTGTCTCTCCCTGTGCTCCCCTCATCCTTGTCCTTCTTAGATTGTTGTAAGACCACTGGGCCAGGAACTTGTCTTCCAACAACTGTAAAGTCAGGTACACTGCTGGTGCTATATAAATGCTTAATAATAATAATAATAATAATATGTAATCAATAAAAACCCACAGTGAATACAGATCTTGGACTCAAGGCAAGGGTTTATTAACCAAACACACAGCATTAACCACAGTCACACCCTCCCCCAAACCACAACCTAAACCACAACCAAAGACACCCACACACAAACTAGCAAAGAACTCAAACAACAAACTACTCCTCCTCCCAGCTCCTATGCTTCACCAGCCAAGCACCTCAAAGGGTTTCCCATGCACTCCATATACAAATACTCGCACAGGTCTATTGCTTGTACAGCAAAGGCACCTGACGGTCTTTGAGACATGCAAACAAACAGTTCAATTGTCCTATGGCTGAAGTCAGGTATTTGTTGGATCAACCTCTTTTCTATTGATAACATTGCCAATGCGTTCAGTCTTTCTGATGTCATTGTGTTCCTCAGGAAAGTTTTTATTCTCTGTAGAGCTGAGAAAGACTGTTCAGATTCCGCTATTGTCATTGGTGTCGTGATGACAATTCTCACCTGATTCAAAGTTTCAGCAAAGCTGCCCTGCAGATTGCCGTCTAGCAATGTATGAAGTAGCTCTGAGGCATACTTCATATCATACAGGTCTTTCTTCTCATACAGAGAAAGCTCTGTCCTCAGTTTGTCTTTGTGTAGCATAAGGTAGGCATCCACCATTTTGTTCAATGCTCGCATTGGAAAGCATTGGTTGTGTGCTGCAAAAAAGAGCCCCCTGTAATAATATTGCGCTCACTAGGTGCTTTGTGAATGCAAATCATTCCTTAGCATGCGAAATTATGATATCGTAAACTTCAACTGCGATTTGATCCAGGCTGTCTATAGTGCTACCTCTTGGGAGCTGGGACTGCTCTGGCAATTCAGAGCACAGATCCTTAATAGGGTCTCTCACTCTACTGATGCTGCTGACAAACTGTGGTAAACGTCTGAACACCTACAGAGTCAATCTCTCTCTTTTGCAGTTGATCATAAATCACCTTAACGTGAGGCATTCTTTTATGGAATAAAAACAGGAAGTAAAGGCACTCCCTATCCTCTTCCAACTTCCTAGCAAATCCCCATGCCTCACAAGTTGCACTGGCATCAAAATTACCACTTCTTATGTGGTTGAAGCATTCAATCAGATCCTCTCGATGCTCGCTAGGGGTGGGAATACTGGTTTTGCCAAGATCCGGTATTGCCAATATTTGGCTGTACTGGATTTAAATCCGAGATCTGGTAAAACCGGCTGTATGAGATTTTTTGTATTGGTCTTGGAACTCAGGTGTTTTTTTAAAACTCTTGAGCACAGCGTTTTTGTGTTCTTTCTTTCCTTGAGTCCTCCCGAGTCCCTCCCTGTGGCAACTTGTTACATTTAGTGCCTTTTTTAACCCTGCCTTGGATTGGTTGCCTTTTTTGAATTCAAAAAAGGCATCAAATCCTGAAGCTTCCCTAAGATTTTTAGAGGGGGATAGGGATGTGAGTAAGGGGTGGGCAGTTGGCTGTGCTGGCCAATTGCCATGTAGCTTTTTTTTTTCCTTTCTGGGACCTTGGGCTTTGAAGCCATTCTACAGTAGGTTTGGTATTCTGGAAGGAGGGCCGCAGACCACTGGAAGCATGCAACTGTTGGTAAGTGATGGGTTCCTTTGGGGTTTAAGGTGTCTTGATTAGGAACCCCCTGGTGCCCCTTAGCAAGGAAAACTAAATTAGTGGAATGAGGTCCTAGGGTTGTGTCTTGGGATCCCATGGATGAATGGATGGATGGATGGATGTGGGGGGGGGGGGTCAGGCCATGGAGCATGTAGGAGGCTTTGAGACTCTACCAAAGGGGGAGAGGGAAATGTGGTTCCTCCATAGTGTGTGCCATGTGCCGTCTCATGTCTGGGGCTGGGGGTGCTCCAAGGCTGTGGTTCTGGTGTGGCCTGTTTGCTTGAGGGTTTTTTTTTGTGGGGGGGGGATCAATTTTGTTTTTGTGTATGGCTGGGTGTGGGGTGCTGTGGTGTAGAAGATTGCAGCCATGGGTTGCCTAAGCCTTGCAGTGCCAATGCTTGCAGGTTGCTGCTGTGTTGTGTGCGGTGGCTGGGTGGGGGGTGCTGTGGTGTGGAAGATTGCATCCATGGGTTGCTTAAGCCTTGCATTGCCAATGCTTGCAAGTTGCTGCTGTGTCGTGTGAGGTCTGCCTGTGCCATGAGGGCTTTGGTTAGGTTATGCAATGTGTGGGGGTAGGAAATTGGGGGTGCCCTGAGAGTTTTGGCAGGGGTTTGTGTCTTGAGGTGCAAGGGCGGTTTGGAAGATTGATTTTAGCATTGTTGTCAGCTCATGCCTGAGTAAGGGGCTGCCCCAAGGCTGCAGATGGTTTTATTTATTTAAAATTTGTATCCCGCCCCTCCTGCCCAAAGGCAGCTCAGGGCGGCGAACACCACAAAAGATTCAACAATAAAAAACAAGTCAACAAATTTTAAAACAAATCATAAAACTCACCCTCCCTCCCAAACCCTACCCCCACTCCCACCCTACTCCTACTCCTCGCTAAAAGCCTGGCGGAACAGCCAGGTCTTACACAAACGTCAAAACGACAGGAGGGTGGGGGCCAACCGAGCCTCTTCTGGGAGTGAATTCCACAGCACGAGGGCAGCCACCGAAAAAGATCTCACATCAGTGACCACCCATCTCACCCGGGGAACCTCCAAAAAGGCCCCCACGGACAATGTCAGGTGTCACACGGGTACATGGGGAGTGAGGCAATCCCGCAGATAGGCAGGGCCCAGGCTGTGAAGGGCTTTAAAGGTCAAAACCAGCAACTTGAACCTAGCCCTGTGCTTTATAGGCAGCCAGTGCAGAGCCTGGAGCACAGGTGTCATGCGCTCCCTACGGCCCACCCAAGTGAGGAGACAGGCCACGGCATTCTGCACCACCTGCAGCCTCTGGACCAGCTTCTCGGGCAGCCCCACGTAGAGTGTGTTGCAGTAATCCAGCCTCGAGGTGATGAAGGCATGGATGACAGTGGCAAGGTCAGAGTCTGAGAGATACGGCCAAAGCCACCGGACAAGATGTAACTGATGAAATGCACTCCCCGCCATGGCCACAACCTGAGATTCCAAACTGATCCCACAAATCAGGACAGGACGGGGCATCAATAGCCCCAAGATGATCCTCTGCAATAACTGTGGTACCGAAATCGTGGCAGATGCGAGTGATCTTATCTACAAAGTACTCGATAAACCGGTCACAGTGGTCACTGGATTGGTCCAGGTGGAGGCAGGCAGGACTGACCAAGCCTTTCACCACCCAGAAAAGCTCCACTGGACGTGACTTTGTAGATGCAATAAGGGCAGCAAAGAACTGCTTCTTTGCACCGCCACAGCATAGGCCTTTAAACTGCTCTTATGCTGCAATTAACCATACTTGTCGCGAGTCCAGCACCACCGGCGCTCCAACCGCCTGCTCTCCCGCTTCAAACACCACAGGCCCTCAGTAAACCAAGGAGACCTGAGGGAGACTCGGGAGGGCAGCGGATGCCTGGGAGCCACTCTGTCAGTGTCAATGGTCTCAACCAACAAGGTGTTCCAGAAGGCTACAAGATCATCAACAGAGCGGGTGTCAAGGTCCAGGGGAAACTCCCTCAGAGCATTCCAGAACTGATCTAGGTCCATAAGTCTCCGGGGGCGGACCGATCTAATAGGTCCTGCACCCCATTGGGGGATGACATGTGCCAGGATGCATGCCTTAAGGAGGTAATGGTCAGACCATGACAAAGGCTCCACACCCCTGACTTCTACCAACTGACCCCCCCACCTCAAGGCCGGTGCAGAAAACCAAATCCAGTGTATGTCCCTCCTCATGTGTGGGGCCACAGATGATTTGGGACAGGCTCATGGTTGTCATGAACTCATGCCTCACTCCTCCAAGATCAGTGTCAGTGTGGATGTTGAAATTCCCCAGGACCACTAATCTAGTGTCCGAAGGATCACATCTGACACCAGATCAGCAAGAGCATGTAGGGATGCTGCCGGGCAACTGGGTGCACGGTACACCAGCAGTACCCCTGATCTGTCCCCAGCCAAATCCAACACAAGATGGAGGCACTCAACACCTGGTGGAGCTTGCACCAGATAACCTCCTAAAAGACAATGCATCCTTGATAACTATGGCTACACCCCACCCCATCCCCACCCCCCGGTTCCTCCAGTCGAGGTTGATGCTTCACAGAGAACCCAGGTGAACAAGATCGGCCAAAATAGGGCCCAATTCATTGTCCAGCCAGGTCTCTGTAATACACACAATACCTCTGGCCTACACAGTCACTTGAGATGGCACCACAGGAACATACGTGCTCCTACAGAGTGCCGTACCAAGGGAAAGCATAGGGTGGTGGCAGTTGCAGAGGGTACGGCTGAGGGTTCAGAAGAGGAGCAACCCTCTTCCTCTCCTGCTGCAACTGCCACCTCTGGTCCGTCTGGTGACGGTTCTACCCCCACCACCCAGCCCCTACAGAGGAGGAGCACTAGTTGCTCCTCTCGCCCCACTCCATCACGATTCCGGTCCTTGTCCCAGCCCACTGTAATTGTGCTCTGGGAAAGTAGGAAGAAGCCATTTGCATTCAGCCTCCCACGGGCTGCGGTCATCACCAAGGCAATTGGGGAGGTGATTGCCCTGGATGAGAGGCCGTTCAACCTGTTTGAGGGTGTCCGATTCCAATGGCTGTTTCATTTGCTGGAGCCCCATTACAGAGTCCCCTGCCCAAAACCTTCTGCTCCAAGGTTATCCCGTCTCTGTACGGAAGGGTGTGGCCCTGGCTCCGTGCGGAGTTCTCCCGCACAGAGGGGTCTGTGGTAAAATTTACCACACACATGTGGACTAGTAAAAGTGTGGTCCACGCATATATGTTGTTGACCGCACACTGGTGGCAGATGTCACCAGTCCCTGTCATCAGCGCAGCAGTGGGCAGCAGCAGCAGCACTGGGGGTGGGGGGGGGGGGGGATGGTGTTGCCCAGACAGCATTGATGGGTATTGCTGCATGCCCAGGTGCTTGACTAGCAACAGCCAGCAGACAATATCCTTGAAGTGGTGAACGGCATGCTGGATGGGTGGGTCCGGTGCCAAGGTTCAGTCATCAAGGTATGTTACTTTGTAACCGATAGCACCAATTTATTTATTTATTTATTTATTTAATAGATTTTTATACCGCCCCCTCCTGCAATGCAGCTCGGGGCGGTTAACAACAATAAAAACAGTTTGAAACATTTAAAATACAAATATAAAACATATCAATAAAACAGGGCAGCATATAATCATAAATAAATATATAGCTGGGGGATTAAAAATCACCCCCCCCTCCCTCCCAAAGGCCTGGGCAAACAGCCAGGTCTTACAGTTCCGCCGAAATGTCAAAAGGCTTGGGGCCAGGCGAGCTTCCTCCGGAAGGGAGTTCCACAGCCGCGGCCCTACCACCGAGAATGCTCGCTCCATCGTGGCCCCCCGCTTAACACGGGGGACCTCCAGGAGGGCACCCCCGGCAGACCGCAGGAGCCGTTCCGGGGCGCGAAGGGCGAGGCGGTCCCTAAGGTAAGAGGGGCCAAGGCCGTATAGGGCTTTATAGATCATCACTAGGACCTTGAACTTGGCCCGGCACACTATCGGCAGCCAGTGCAGCGCTCGGAGCACCGGTGTAATGTGCTCCCGGTGACCCGTCCCCGTAAGAAGACGGGCCGCCGCATTCTGCACCAGCTGCAGCCTCCGGGCCAAGAACAAGGGAAGCCCCACGTAGAGCGCGTTACAGTAGTCGAGCCGCGAACATGAGGCAGTCATTACTCATGGTGGCTACACTTGTGTTCGTTGCAGCATGCGCATCAGGGTGCCTTGAGTGGAACTAAAGGCTTTGAGGCACTCTTTGAAACTGCCTGGAAGATCGGCGGGTACTTCTATCGGTCAGTTTTAGCCAGCTGGGCGCTGAGAGAGAAGCAGGAGGAGTTGGGCTCCCCACTTCACCGGATGATACAGGATATGGCCACAAAGTGGAACTCCACTTTCTTGATGCTGCAATGTCTCCTGGAGCAGAAGGAAGTGCTGCATGCCCTTTGACTGTCGTGGAGCATTGGAGCAACATCACTGTCCAGGGAGGACTGGACAGTGGTGGAGCAGCTTACGCAGATTCTAGAGCCATTTCACCAGAACACTGGCGAGCTGAGCACGGAGCTTGCCACTCTGAGCAAGGTGATCCCACTCCATAAGATCCTGCTTTGACATCTGCGAGGCATCCTCTCTCGTATTGACCTGCATGGGTCTGTGAGGGTGCTAGTGAAGAAATTGGTTGATGAGCTGAATAGACGTTTCGACACCTTGAAAGCGAGGCATTCATATTTCTTAGCGGCGCTACTCAACCCATGGGTCAAGAAGAGCATGACCTCACACATCGAATCCTTCGATGTGTTCAGGGACAGGTTCATTGCTGAGGTGAGACAGTATTGTCCAGAGTAGGCGCCCCCACTGCCAGAGGCAAGTACTGTTTCTACAGGAGTTGCAAAGTGAGGGCAGATCCACCTTGTGGTTTTCTGACCTAGAGGCCATGGTGGAGGAGGAGGCAGAGGGCGGGGAGTGGACTGCAGAGCACCAGGATATGGCAGAGATATCTGTGTTGCAATATCTTACCGAGCCCACCTGCCCTGCTGCTACCAAACCCCTTGGCCTACTGAGCCCAGAAAATGCAGGTGTGGCCCCCGCTTGCTAAGGTAGCATTGCGGTTCATCTCACGTCCTCCCACGAGTGTATCGTCAGAGCGCGTATTTAGTGTGGCCAGTGACATCGTCAGCCCCCATCATTCCAAAATGGACCCAAAGACTGTGGAACAGTTGGTCTCTCTCAAGACCAACCTCCCCCTCCTTGGGTTTATGGAGGGTGATATCCTTGACGTGGGGCCAGATGGTGATTGATTGCCCAGCCCCTGGATATCATCTCCTGCTATCTTCACTCCCCTGCACCTGTGTCCATCCTGAAAAGATGCGGGCAATTCCATCTGCCTGCAAGTCGGTCAGTAGTGGCAGTGACGAGTCAGCAGCAACAGCCCTTGGTTTGCACTTAAACTGTAGCTTGGCGCCAATTTTTCCCAGTCCAGCCACTCCACCAGGGAAAAGTAGTACAGAAGTACTACTTCCTTCCCCTTCAAATCCCTTTTTGCAGATTTTTGCAGTTTTATTATTATTCATCTTCCACTTTGGTGTCAGTCAGCCACAGAGGATTTGACCCTACTTCAACCCCTACCACCAGGAAGGGCAAGGGGGTCTTTGTTTTTAGCAGCTCTTTTAGTAGCTCTTTCACTTTGGGAGGGGAGAATTCAACTTCCCCACTGGGGTTCCTCTGTTGGAACCCCAGCATATTCCTCCGGGATCCCACTCCCCACCATCAGGCAAGCTGCACACGCACGCACGCACACCCTCCTTCACCCTCTCATGCTCCTCCTATGAGGCTGGGGCGGTAACCACAAGCCTCCCCCCAACCCCACCTTCCAATACTCCGCCTTGATCCACTATCCTGGGCCACAAGACGAGTTCCTCCAGGTGTGCGGGTGGAATATCTTCTACGAGGCTGGGGCGGTGGATCAGGGCAACCCCTAACACACACACCCTCTCACCCTCCTCTCCAGCAGGGCCCATTCCCCCCCTGTACACAGGACCAGATTTAGGAATTTTTCATCCCAAGGCCCTTCTCAGGCTGCTGCCCCACCCCACAAGCAAATCTCCCCCCCAGCAAAGCCCCACTCCCACTGTGCAAACAGACAAGCAGGTGTACAAAATATTCAAGATATACAGAGCTGAACACAGACACAGCATAAGCCAACACACCAGGCAGTAGCCTGGTACGTTGCAGCCCTGGCCTCCAGCCTCCCCTTACAGCCAGCCTATGCCACCAGTAGTTCAACCAGGCCATTTCCCACTAGGGGTACAAGACCATTCCTCCTGGGCCCTTGGCCCCAGTACCTAAGTGTACTCTCATTTTGATGGTCCAGCAATGGGGCTCCAGTCCTCAGCATTCTCCTTGCAGCCTGCTGGCTTGTAGGCTTGGCCACACCTGCTAGTTCTTCAGTAGGGGTATTAGACCATTCCTTCTAGGACTTCTGATGAAACTCTACAGTGGTTTGCTCCTGGCTTTTTCAGCGGCAAAGTCATCAATAATGTCATCATAAGGGACTGACCTGAGCAAATCTGATTCAATGGAAAAGCAAACATTCGTTCATTCGTTCTTGCATTGATGTTGACCGCAGGCAGTTCTTCACACATTTCAGGCATGAGAAGGAACGCTCTGAGCTACAGTTTGTTGCTAAAGTGCAGATGAACATTCGCACTGCAATGTCTACATTTGGATAGACAGTCTGTAGCTGCTTATCTCCTATAAGCTTGCAGAGTCGAAGCATTGGCTTCCCATTGTCTTTGAAACTCTGGAGATGTGCTCTAAGGTGCAGGCATTCGCCAACAAGGGCATCTTCAAGGTCATATGGGTAACAGTCACACAAGCTATTTGCCCCTTTATCTCATCTGGGTTCCAATCTACCAGGTTCTCAAGGAAAGCAAACTTTTTATGAAATGAACAATACGCCTCACTTCTTCGCTGCAGCTCAAAGTGGAGCTACTCCAAAATAAAGATGAACATATTCACCTTAAAAGAGTCCCGTGGGGTCAGCTCCGTGTGCCCTTCTTGAGAAACATCATGAGGAAGTCTCCTCTTTTTGTGGCTTGTTTCATATTAGTCCAACCCGGAGAGTTCCTTGGCTCTCTCCTCATAAAGCTCGAAGTTGTTCTACTAGTTGAACAAGTCCACCATACAGCTCAACAACTGCTCCGATATCAATATCCACACTTTGTAGATGCATTTAATCGTTCCAAGAGAGAATCCCAAAATGTTGCCATGATCGCAGTTTCTAGTCGTTCCAAATGTCTCAGATGTCCAGTAGCTTCACTTCGAGTTGCTGGTTTTTCTGAGGTATTGTGCCCAATTGTATCCAATGCTTGGATTATTTGGTTCCAAGACTTATTTAGACTTCTACACGCTTCATCCTGGGCCAAGCATCTTGTGATGGACAGACTTTTTACAACAGAAGATTTTGACTCAGTCTTCAAGCAAGAGTTCAAAACCTTCCACTGATTTGTTGATGCAGAAAAGAAGTTGTATAGGTGTTCGGAGTGTTCAAAAAAAGGAAACTGCTTCATGACAGCATTCAGCAGCACAGGTTCCCACAAGATTGAGAGAATGGGCTGAGCAGGGGACATATACAGCTAATGGATTCAGCTGCTTAATCCTGGCTTGGAGACCACTGTAGGCACCGGACATATTGCCGGCATTATCATACGATTGTCCTTGACAGTTTGAAATGTCAAGCTATAAAAGTTGTTGAGTTTTTCTGTTACTGCTTTTTCGAGCTCCTCTGATTTGTGTCCTGGGTTTGGAATGAAAGTCAAAAACCGTTCAACCGGGGCACCATCTTCCTTCACATAGTGAATAATAAGACTCAGTTGATCCACATGGGACACATCAGGTGATGAGTCAACACTTATAGAAAAATACTTTGACTCCTTTATCTTGATAATTATTCGCATTCGTTTTTTAGCCATTCGTTTTATGAACTCATTGCAAATCTGTGTTGAAAGGTAGGATGTTGCCCCAGACCCTGTATTACTGTATCGTGAAATATGTTCTCCAAGGAAAGGGTCAAATTCTGCAATGAGTTCCAGGATCATCATATAGTTGCCAGTTGTAGGAGATCCAAAACATTAATCTCTGCCTCTAAAAGCCAGTCCGTGATAGGCCAGCGCTTTGACCACTGCAACAACACATTTGAGGATGTTTCTCCAATAGGCAATTTCTTGGTTAAGCTGTTCTATTAGCTTCCGGTCAACTCTTCCTAGGATGTTTGACCTGTCCTTCAGTGAGACAACACATGTCTTATGTGCAGGAGATTTCTCATGGTCCTTTACTCGTGCGCTGGCATTCTTCCAATTGTTGAAGTCTTGTTTTGCAAACTGTGATATTCCACCAAACAAACAACATGGTGCACAGAACACAGCGAATCTGCTACCGGAGTACACAAGCCAGGTTCGATGCATTTGTACACCATTTCGGAGTTGACACTTGAAAATTTCCTTTGACAAGTACCTGGTTTTGTCTGGGCACTGGTGTGCAGTTTTAGTAAAATCTGCATTTATGTTCTGGTCAAAATCATGCGTTGCCACGTGATCTCGGGTCAAGTCATCAACTGCCCAGTCAGCAGGGTCTTTGGAGAATCCAACTGGTATATGCTTCTTCTCAGGCACATTATCTCCAGATGACAAAGAACCAGGAAGTTCTTCAGGCACGTTATCTTCAGACAACGAAGGACCAAGAAGTTCTTCAGCATGAAGAGCCACAGCCATCTCTGATGCATCTTCTTGGGATGGTGCTGCTTTTTGTCCAACTGATGTGAAAAACACCTGTAACTTAGGAGTTTTTTTGCAGCAACTCTTGATTGAGATTCTCCTTTTTCTTTCTTAGAGTTCTGTAACCTGCACCCCTTAACCTTTTCCTGCCACCTGACATTTTTGTTGGGTCACCTGAGCAATTATTGGCTCAACTGATTGTTGATGACCTCTAAAATCAAGAGACAAGCAAGCTAGCTCCCTCAATGGAGGGACACACACCTACTGGAGCGGTCTGGTAGCTCAGTCTGCCCTAGACTCAGGGTTCCGTGCTGAGGGTAAAAATTTTGTTTGGATTTTGTGTGTGTTTGCAACGTGTGTATGCGCAGCTCTCTCCTACCTGTTCTTGCTGCTTTGCCTACCTGCTACCGCTGGTGTCCCAAGCTCTGTTGCTGGAATGGATCTAGGAAAGTTGGGGCCCTGTGTGGAATCAATAGAAATGATATTAAAATAAGTCATCCAAAGTCTGTCTAAAATATAATACACTGTCCCCAGGTCACACACCTCTGCCCCACACAGCTCCCAAGCTGCCCATCCTATTGTATTAGTATACTATTAAACTATATTATACAAAGTTTGCAAACTTTTATTAACAGAAGTTAGTTCAATAAGAGATCATCTGAGCTACTTTGTCTCCATCTCTTACATTTTGGACCAACAAAGAAATCACACTCTCCATGTTACCTACGCCCCTGTAACCTACCCCACACCCCCATCCCTCCTACTCTATCTGCCCACAGCATATCCCCATTAACAAAATCAAGGGCATGTTTAAGACAGGATTCAAGGTGACACATGCTTGAGGCAA
The DNA here is from genome assembly GCA_003113815.1 of Sphenodon punctatus. Classification (NCBI taxonomy): domain Eukaryota; kingdom Metazoa; phylum Chordata; class Lepidosauria; order Sphenodontia; family Sphenodontidae; genus Sphenodon; species Sphenodon punctatus. Next base: position 7,302,576 of record QEPC01011796.1, on the reverse strand, counting down.
ATGCAGATTTGGTTAAGATCCTGAAGGGATACATGGTGCCCTATGCAGCCCTGCAACATGCATGATGGGTGGGGAGGCACTTGTCTAATAATACTCTGAGAGTTGATTCAGCCTGGGAATTCCCTCCCTGCACTGAAGGGGTAGGGAACAAGCCGAGCATCTGTCTGGAATCCACTCCCCAAGGACAGTTGCCAGATAGACCCACTCAACTGTAGTGTCTGTAGAGCAGAGGTAAATCAAGCATCTTTGCCAGCCTTATCACTCCCTGAAGGGCAAAGCTTTTGGTGAAGGAGAACATTCCAGGACCTTCAGTGTGACCTTCAGAAATTGATTTCAAAACTTATGATGACAAGATCAGAGATTTGGGGGGGGGGGAGGGAGCAACTACAAGGATATACCAGAGCCCCAAATTTCTCTTAAGAAGTCTGTCTCCACCAAGTTTAGGAGCTTGAGGTTTCTGCTCTAGCAGTGCAAACACTTGTGACCTTCTTCACCTCCTCATGCCCCTCCTCTCAAATACCCTGGCCTGGAAGAAGACCAGTGGGGACCTAGCCCTTGTACTCCACACTAGGGTTGCCACCTTTTGCCATTTGACCCCAAGTCTCCTATAGGCCAAATGAGAGTCTCAGGATCAGATTGCAACAGATGGCAATTAGGGTTGTCACCTACGCAAATGTTTACGGAGTGCTTATGAAAAATACATGTTGCAGGGCCTGCATTGATTATTAAGGTGCAAATGCAGGTCCTGCAATATGTATTTTTCATAAGTGTTCCTTAAATATTTGCCTAGGTGGCAACCCTACTCCCACCCCCACCCCCTTGCAAATTGCCTATAATTGTCTATTCCATCCCTCCCCCAGGTTCCCTTGTTTTCCACTCCCCACCCCCAGGAGCACTATGATTCCTCCCCCCAAATCCCACCTTTGAGGACATGCACACATAGAATGCCACAAACAAATCCCCAACCTCAAGGATGCCACAAACAAATCTCCCCAAGGATGCCTCAGTGTTCAAAAATCATGAGCTGGGCCCTAAAAATCATTAAACTTAAAACAAATTAAATTTGGGTTCTTTTAATTTGTCTTTGGGTTTTGAGCCTTTCAGGCACATACTGCAGGTGTATTTTCAAGCTTTCCTCTGCCCAGCCTGAGGGCTAAAACACATTTTTATTTTAGAATGAAAGCTGAAACTCATTTGTTAAAGAATGTTTAAAGAATTTTTTAACTCTAGGCCTGAGGTGGGGGCGAGGCGCTGTGCTGTCTCCGGTACAGGGGGCTCCCCGCCCAGGGGGCTGCAGGGGCAGCCCCGTGCCTGGGTTGGGTGAAACCTGGGTGCAGGGTTCCTCCACATCATTGGGGGCTGGTCCCCATACCTCACCTGCCTCTGCCTGCCATTGCTGCTGCAACAGCAGGACACTGGAACACCAATGGGACTGGGAGATAAAGCTGTTTGTAAACAAACAACTCCTTCCCATGTGAGCGATCAGAAGGTTGTTGCCTTGTAAAGAAGGTTTCTCGAGATGGCTTCAAACATTCTCACAACTGGGTTGTGCATGCTACCCTATTCAAATAGACCACGTGATGGTCTCAAGCCCCTCTAGTATAAAAAGCACTTTCCCCCTCAGAATTACTGTTCCTTCCAACTCTTTCTAGGAATATATATAAGAAATTCCATGTGGGGCTGGAAGGGTGGGTGTTGTGAGAATGTTAGGAGCCATCTCAAAGAACCTTGTTTACAAGGCAGCAACCTTCTGTTTTCCTTTGAGTGGTTCCTCACATTCTCACAAGTGTCTTACTTTTACTATCTTAGGTAGGAATTTATGATGTAAAGCAATATCTATTCTTTGTTGGAAAATCTGCAAATATGGTTCTGAGATTGTTATGGCTGCTATTTCACTAACTCTTCTTAATGAAGTTATTGCTAACAGGAATACTGTCTATCTTTAAACCCTCACCCCATAACCAGTTCATTTTTGCCCCTGCCCCCATATAATCAATTAACACTGCCCCCCACGCAAAACCATTTAATGTGTGCCCCCGGGGCAGCGTGAATTAATTATATGGGGGTTGCAAATGAACTGGTTATGGGATGCGGGTTTAAAGACAGTATTCCTGTTAGCAATAATTTCATTAAGAAGAGTTAGTGAAATAGCAGTTCCAAGATAGAAGAGCTATTGCTTTACATCCTAAATTCCTACCTAAGGTAATAAAGTAAGACAGTTGTGAGAATGTGGCCCTTTTTACACGAGCCTCTCCCACCCATGAACATGCAGATTTCTGTGTGTTCATGGGTGGGGGAGCCCCGTGTGAACTACGCGGTGCATGCGACCATGGTGAGTGGGGTGAGTACACGCCCACCTAACACGCATCCCCACTCACCCCCCACTCATCCCCACGCATGGAGCAACCGGGGGAAACGGCAGTTACTCCGTGGGTGTGGATGAGTGGGGATGCATGTGAGGCCGTGTGCATGCCTTGCCCACGCACCAGCGCACCCATTGACCCTCCCACTCGGTGGAGTCATGTAAAAATGTCCTGTGAGGAGCCACTCGAAGAAAAGAAGGTTACTACCTTGTAAGCAAGGTTCTTTGAGATACCTCCTAACATTCTCATAACACCTACCCTTCCAGCCCCACATGGAATTTTTTTCTTATATTTCTAGAAAGGGTTGGAAGGAACTGTCATTCTGAGGGGGAGAGTGCTTTTTATACTAGAGGAGCTAGAGACCATTATTGGTCTATTATTTGAATAGGGTGAGGATGCACAATCCAGTTGTGAGAATGTTGGGAGCCATCTCGAAGAACCTTCTTTACAAGGTAATAACCTTCTGATCACTCACATGGGGAGGAGTTGTTTGTAAACAAACAGCTTTATCTTCCAGACTGATCCAGTGTCCCCACTGCAGCTACTAGGAGTCAGAGGCAGGTGAGGGATGGGGACCAGAGTCAGGGAGGGGAGGCAAAAGAACGTATTGGGGGAGAAGCTGGCTGAAGCCTGCCTCCCAGCCAGGCAATCGTGAAGCCCCAGCAGGCAGCCGCACATGTGGCACGTGCCTGGGGCCGGACCTGGGTTATGGGTGAGGGGCAGCGTGAATTGATTATGGGATAGGGGCAGGAGACAAAAAGAGGGACACATCTTGACTTCTTGACCAGGAACACATTCCACTGTGCCCACCGCTTACTGGGCATGAGTGGGGGGGGGGCGCAGCAGGAACAGCAGAGGGGGGTGTTGCAGGACAGTGTGGGGGTGGACTGGGGGCTGCAGAACATCAATGAGGGGCAGGGCAGCCAGGGGGGGCTGCAGCCTGCAGGACAGCGGTGGGGTGGGGAGGGGGGCTGCTGCAGGACAGCAGCGAGGAGCCAACAGGATGCTGAGGATGCAAGATTCAAGCACCCCAAGCCTCAAGCAACCTGAGAAGTTGGAGCCTGGAGCAAGGAAGCAGGCACTTTTACTGAACTGACCCCCTTTCCTCGCTGCCTTGAAAGGGCCCCTCGAGGCCAGGCACTGTGCCCGTCAGACCAACTCGAGCCTAGTCAGCAACCCCCCAACCCAGTGCCTCCTCCAACCGACTGTCCTTCCCCCCTCCCTCCAGACCCCACACCGAGAGGAACCCCCATCCCTTAGGCACCACTAGTAGACAGGGCAGGGGCTCCCTGAGCTGAAGCAGCCACAGCCCCACCCCACCCCTCCTCGCCTGGAGCCACCTCAATGTCACCTACATGGAATCTGAAGAGCAGAGCCTCCGGTTGGTTTCAGATCTCCACCTCAACTCCAGCACGGGCAAGTAGCCCCCGCCCGGCCCGGTCCCCTTGCTCCACACACTCAGAGTTCCTTCTCGCTGCCTTGTCGTTCTGTGAGCCCCAGAACAGGTTTTTTTTTCTTTTCTTCTTTTTTCTCTGCTGTTGGTGGCTGGCTCACACCCACGTGTTGCCTCATGCCAGCAGCTCTCCACTCCAAGTCGCACTCCTCTTGGTATGTGATGCAAGTGAATGAGTCCCGGCCAGAAGGGGAGGGGAGGAGGGAGGAGCCAGAGAGGGCTGGAGGGGAGGGGGAACTCACAGGCTTCAGCTGCTGCTGCTGCAGGAGCAGGGCGGCACCTGCAGCAGCATGAAAAGAAAAGGGGGGGGAAGAGCAGGGCGGGCTGGGCAGGGGTGGTATGTGTTGCCGCCCCCTTCCCCCTCCAGAAAATGCCACCTGAGGCCTGGGCCTTAAGGGCCTTTCCCTAAATCCGGCCCTGCCCGTACATAGTGCGCCATGCCAGTGACTGTGCATGTGCACAGTCCACACATTGTACCGGAGTGCCCCAGCAGGGCCCATTCCACCCTAGTTCCCCTCCCTCCCTGTACACAACAGCGTCACACACACACTCATCCTCCACTTTCATGCCAGGGCAGGGAAAGAGGATTCCCTTCTACTAATTCACCCCCTTCAGGCAGGAAGGGTGAGGTGGTCTTTTCAGGAGCTCCCTAAGGAGCTCTTTAAGGAGCTGCTCCTCCAGCCCATGCTGGCTTCAGCCCACCCAGGCACACCACCACCCTGACACACCCCTTTCTTTTCCCTCATGCTACACCACCACCCCCTCTCAAGAAGAGTTCTACCCAGAGGGAGGGTTAGCCAAGTATGCCTACGGCCAGAGTAATTCTGCACTTTATTTGTGTTTCATAGACCTGACCTCAGCTTTTGACTTGATAGACAGAGAAAGGCTGTGGTATAAGCTAAGTAATACCTCTGTTGACCCTAGGCTATTATACCTGCTGATTAGGCTACACTCAAATAATACCTTACATATTAGGTACAACAAGATACACCAACTTACAAGTGAGATCTGTGTGTTGCGTGGAGTACACCGGGGCTGTATTTTGTCACCAGCGTTCTTTAATTTCTATCTAAATAATGTTATATTTATGGATATCGATGGGCTGCATCCTCCCCTATTGGGGGATATATACATATTCTACTATATGAAGACAATACAATCCTGATTTCCCGCACCCAAGTTGGTCTACGTAGAGGCATGGAGAGATTTAATTTCTATTGCTTAAAAGGGAATTTGAGTATCTACTACATAAAGACCAAGGTGATGGCAGTCACTAAGAATAGGAGAAACCATTGCTGGTTTATGGAGAGGCAGGAGGTTGAACAGGTACGGAATTATAAATATTTGGGGGTGTTATTTGCAGCAACGGCGAGTTGGAAATATCATTTTGAAGCCACCTTGGGCCTCATGCGGAAAACGTCAGATATGATCCAGGGCCATTTCTTTTCTCATGGGGGTAGGTTAGTGGACCCTGCACTGCGCCTTTTTCAAGCTAAGGCAGTGGCACAATTTCTATATGCAATTCTAGTTTGGGGACTGCAGTATCTAAATAAGATGGAGACAATACAAAATATCTTTCTTAGGGTAATCCTTGGTGTTCCCTGTGGGACTCTGCAGGCTCTTTTAAGAGCAGAAACTATGTCTTCTACCCTGTGGTCCCACGTTCTGTTAGGCATAATCAAATTTTGGAACTGAGTTGTTGTTTTTGGCGTTATTGGCTATATAGGGGGTCATTTTAGCGGTTGTAATGAATCTGGGATTGATTTTAAACACTGTTGGTAAGGTATGGTTGGAAATGTTGGCATTGGCAATATGTGGGTCATCTTGGGGATCCCAGGGAGTGGGACAAACTAGGTTTTGAATCTAGTTGTTCGCATGTAATGTATGTTGTACTTGGTCATTTTGGGGGTTGCACAGGATTTTGGATTGACAACAATGTTGGCATTGGCAATGTGGAGGTATGGCATTGCATGGGTATCCCCTGGCAGTTGACAGAACAATTGCTCTTATTTGGTTTTGTCATTTGTGTGCTGTGAAAAAAAGCTTTAAAACTGTTGTGTGTCAAATTCGGCAAACAAATGTAAAGTGGCACTGTGTCACTGGCTGGTGGTGGCTTGCCAGTGGCCACTGGCTGCTACGGATTGGCTAGTAATACAGTGGTTGGTCATCAGTCACTTGCAAACTAAGCTGATTGACCAACGTGCCACTGTGCTAGCGTCTTCCCCTGGCAGTTGCTGTGATGATTTGATGACTGAGTTTAATATTTGTATTATGCTGTGAAAAAAAAAACCTATTTTTTAAGGGGGGGAAATGTAGTAGTAGATGGCTGGAGCTACTGTAGTCTGGTTAAGGAAAGAAGTAAACCTGTCATTCTCTGTTTTACAAGAGACATGTCTTTTATTTATTTATTTATTTCAAAAACTAATTACCCCGCTCCTCCTGCCACAGGCAACTCGGGGCATCTTGCAACAATAAAAACAATTAAAACAATTGAAAAACACATTAAAAAGAGAAAACAGATAGAACCACCGCGCCCCACCCCCCACCCCCACCAAACGCCTGGGGAAACAGCCAGGTCTTGCAACTTTTCTGAAAAGAGGGGAGGTCCGGGGCCAGCCAGGTCCCCACCAGAAGGGAGTTCCTTAGGCACGGCACAGCCACCGAGAACGCCCTCTCCTGCATGGCCACCCGAGAAACTCGGGGGACCTCAAGCAGGGCATCCCTGGACGACTTCAGGGGCCGATCCAGGATATGGGGAGTGAGGCGGTCTCGCAGATAAGCAGGACCCAGACTGTTATTGCAGGTACTATTTTCGTTTTTTTTCTCCCATTGATTTCAATGGGAAAAAATCTGATACTGGTAATACTGGTAAATCTGAGAACTGGTATCCGATAAAACCGGTAACCGATATTTTCCTCCACGTCCCATCCCTAGTGCTCGTAAACTACATTTACTGTCCTAATGTTAAAGTTCCAGCATGTGGCAGGTGATCTGGGGAGCCTTCTCTTTACTATCATATCCAGAACCTCTGTCCTTTTTGGAGATGATGAAAAAAGGGCTGTTAATCCACCCAAATCTGCAAAAAATACTTTAACCTTCTTTATTTGGGACACAGCTTGTTGCATTATCAGATTTAGCTGATGTGCATAGCAGTGTACATAATAAGCATTTGGGTATATGCCCTGTATCCTCTTTTGGATCACCCCATGCTGCCCATGCATTACACTCACAGAATCATAGCTCTGAGCAATCACTTTCTGTTTATCAGCGTCTTGTGGGAAAACAGCATTCAACTGCTGCAGCAATGCTGTGGCGATGGTTTCTGCACAAGAGTCTTGCAACTGTGTAAAACTAAAAAAAACCTTTACAGCTGAGCCTCTGCCATCAATGTACCAATAAATCCGTACTGACTGGCAGTGAGTTGACATCTGTCGTGTCATCAGCCTGAATAGCCACATATTCAGTGCTCATCAACTCCTCGATAATGAAATCCCTGGCCACTGTGAGCATGCAGTCTAGAAGTTCATTTTGGATTGTTTTGGCAGTGCCTTTGAAAACTGTGGCAGTTTCAAATGCTTCTCCATCACAGAATCAATGCTGCCAATCAGATTAACCAAGGCTCTAAACACCCCTGGGTTCAAGGAGTCCCCAGTCTCATCATGGCCACGCAGTGCCAACCCAAAAGCACCACAGAACCGAAGTCCTTCACTCTAGTCTTGGTCCACGCCACCTCACCCCCAAACAGCAACCATGGAAAACAAAACAATACAGTCTTTGAAACACTGCTGCACAACCACTTCTTCTCATACCACGCTTTGCTGAACCAGCGTGTGTAGTCCTTCCCTCTGTCATGGGAAACTTGTGCAAACTGAAAATCTGGACGGTCTGGTCCCAGTTCTTTCACCTGACATTTTTCAGCATAAGGGCTGTGAGAACGGCTTTGCCAGCAGTGAATCCACGGTGTTCATTTTTAGTGGTTTGCTGTTTGATGCTTCTGTCCTGCAAAATAAAAGAGGTTTTTAGGCAATTGTATCACAGTGAGCTTTGAGCCATCATTATGCACCCTAGTACAATGGGTGCAAAGACAAGTCCTGAATGAAAGGATAACATGTTACATACACAGCTTTCCTCCTTGCAAATGATATGCAGAGGTGTGGTGCACACAACATGCCAGGCAATCAACAACTGAAGTTGCGAGAACACTCCAGAGATAATTCATAAAACTGCATTCCAACTTACAGCAATGTCTCTGGGCACCCTCCTCAACGCACTCTCTGTTCTTCAGCCAAGTCCCTTGGAACTAGGTTACCAATTCCTGCTCACAACAAACAAACAAAAACAAACAAACAGAAAGGTCAGTTTGTCTCTGAGAAGTCATGACCACCACACAATAGAAGTGGCACAGAGAATCCCCTACTTGTGATGGCTGCTTTTTGAAAAACACCACAAATTGTATCAGTAAATATGTACGCTTGCTTCCCCCCCACCCCCCACTTTTCTTCACCCCATCCCACCATGGGAAAAGTTACCTGCTTCTGTAGGTGATCTTCAGAAACAGTGGATGGATACTTTTTTCTCTATGGGTGGTTTTCTGCTGTTGTAGATTCTACATACATTTTAGAGAGCAAATTAGACTGACAAAACGTTTGGGACCCAATAGCAAATAGTTATGAAACCCTACACATCTCTTCAGATGCTGGAAATGGTGTAAAGCCCCTTAAAATACTTTAAAACTACAGAATGGTGAGAAAATGCTCCAGGTGTTATGTTTATTATGCAGAAAGTACAAGATATGGGGGAGGGTTTTGAAGAAATGGCCCTGAGTTAGTCTGCACATGCTTGCAAACTGCCAAGAAAATGCCAGGGAAACTCAGAAAAACCATTGCACAACCCCCCAGGTTCCCCCAGCACCCAAAAACAGCAGATAATGGCGGGGTGGGGGTGGGAATCAGCAGACAGACACCATTTGAAACAGCAGTATCCATGTGGCCAGGGCAGCCAGTGGGGATGGAAGAGAAGTACAAAATGGCCTCAAGTGAGTCTGCACATGCTTGCAAACTGCCAAGAAAATGCCTAGGAAACTCAGAAAAACCACTGTACAACACCCCCCCCAGGTTCACCCAGCACCCCAAAAAACAGAAATCAGTAGACAATTGGGTGGGGGGAATCCACAGTCTGAGACCATTTGAAACAGCAGTAGCCATGGCCAGGTCAGTGGGGGTGGAAAGGAGGCACAAAATGGCCTCAAGTGAGTTTGCACATGCTTGCAAACTGCCAATAAAATGCCAAGGAAACTCACTAAAACCATTCCACAGCCCACAGGTTCCCCCAGCACCCCAAAACCAGAAAGCAGCAGACAATTAGGGGGGGAAATCAGCATAGACCATTTGAACAGCCGTCGCCATGTAGCCAGGCCAGTGGGGGTGGAAGGGAAGGACAAAATGGCCCTGAGTGACTCTGCACATGCTTGCAAACTGCCAATGCCTAGAAAATACCTAGGAAACTTAGAGAAACCATTGCACACACACCCCTCAGGTTCCCCCAGCACCCAAAAATCAGAAAGCAGCAGACAATTAGGGGTGGAAAGCAGCAGACAGAGACCATTTGAACAGCAGTAGCCATGTGGCCAGGTGAGGGGGCGGGGAGTGGAAGGGAGGCACAAAATGGCCTCCAGTCTGCACATGCTTGCAAACTGCAAAATAAAAGACTATTTAATTTGAAATGTAGGGGAAGTTGAAGCAGAAAAGCCATTACACACACACACACACACACACAGAGTTTTCCCTGCAGCAGTAAGCACCCCCAAAAAAAACAGGGAGCAGGAGACAAGGGGGAAAATCAGCAGAAACCATTTTGAAATTAACTGCTACTGCTACTGCTGATTGACATGGCACTGGGGTCTGGGGAATTCAGTCTTACCGGTTGTCACTTGCTAACTGTTTACTGGAGTGTCTGACTGTGTTGTCTAGTCCGGTTCCCAAACCCCAGCAGCAACAGTGAGATACACGTGCTTTGCTGGAATGGTTTGTGCGACAAGATGCAAATCAGGGCAACTCCTCCTCACTGTCTCTCTAGCCAGCGATTGGCTGGCACTGAGGCAGGCTCCTCCCGAAGCTCCCCCCGGTGTCTGAAATGGGCAGTAATGATTAGCGCTCAGCTGCCACCTATTTTGACTGAGTTCTACTCATGAGCCTTTACAAGCCCCTGAGAGAGAGCCATACAGCAGCTGGATGGCACCCGAGGCATGCACTCTCTCTCATCAACAATGATCCTGACTCACGCTGCTGTGCTGGCAGCTGAAGGAGGGAGCCCTCGTTCAACCCCGCCTCCCTCCCTGATGCAGCCTGCCATCCCCGCCTCACGAGACGCCGCTGGTGAGTGATCAGTGATCACCAGTTCTGGAGAAGATGGGGGACGGGAGGCCGCTGCCCGGCCGCCGCCCGGCCGCCCATTAATAGAAACCGCCACTGGTTGTACGCAGCTGCAGGGTTCATTGCCACCAATATACAAATGACACCCAGCTGTACTTCTCTTTTTCAACTGACCCAGGCCCTGCTGTCTCCTTGCTGTCCCGGTGACTGGCCGCTGTGGGGGATTGGATGAGCTAAAGTCAATTGAAGCTAAATCCTGACAAGACAGAAGTGATGCTAGTGGGGGGAGTCGGTGATCTGGGAGAAGGGAACACTCCTATTATTGGGGGTGTTCACCCTTCTTTGGTTCCATCTGTGTGGAACTTGGGGGATGCTCCTGGATTCCCACGTGTCGGCTGTGGCCAGGGGTGCCTTTTGCCAACTACAGCTGGTGAGGAAACTCCACTCACGTGTCTCGGGCTCCAACCTCGCCACAGTTATCTATGCATTTGTCACCTCGAGAGTGAACTATTGCAATGAGCTCTATGTGGTGCTGCCCATGGTGACAGTTCGGAAGCTGCAGCTGGTGCAAAATGCGATGATCTGTCTGCTTACTGGGATGGGCCACAGGGAGCACATACAACCAGTGCTCCGGGTATTGCACTGGCTGCCTATTGTCTTCCGGGCCCTATTCAAGGTACTGGTTTTAACCTTTAAAGCCCTTCCCTTCATGGCCTGGGTTCTGCTTGCCTGAAAGATCGCCTCACCCACTGGGATCCAGGGTGGCCTCTGCGGTCATCTGGGAGCACCCTCCTGGAGGTCCCGTTATCGGTGGGTTTGGACCAACAGGCAGGCATTCTCGGCAGCCACACTGTCACTATGGAATGCCCTTCCAGTGGAGGTTTACCTCAGCCCAGATATCCTGGCTTTCTGATGAAATTGTAAGACCTGGCTCTTCCATCAGGTGTTGGGTAGGGGGTGGGATGGTGTGGCATGGAGGAGGTGACCCGCGACCCGTGCGACTCACCAGAGAAGCGGTGGGAGAAAAGGAGGAGCAACGGCGGGCCGTGGCCCTGACGACGGCCGGAAGGGAGAACAGCGACGGAGAGCGAGGAGTAGGAGGAGCCAAGCCCCAGGAAGGGCGAGCCCGGCGTGGGTGTGGGGGGCGGCAGCCATTTAAGGAGGCGGAGCGAGAGGAGAAGGGGGGGATGAGCCCGAAGGCCGGAGACTTGGCTGCAACCGCGACAGGGAGGTACCCGTGAGTGCCAGACTGGGGGGAAGAACTCTAGGCGGGACTCAAGGAGGGGTCGCGGGACTCTGGGGGGTGGGTGGAAGACACAGGAGAAAAAACACGGGTGACCAAGAGCAGGGACCGGGGTGTGGATGGATCCTGAAAAAGGGGGGTGGGAGGGTAGGCACCAGGCTGAGGCCTGCGGGGAGAGGCTCACCGGGATACAGGGGAACCCACCCTGTTTTCCCTCGGGCTCCCCCCGGAGAAAAAGGGGATCTCCCCGCCCCGTCGGCCCAGACTCTGGAAGCCGGCAGGGCACATATATAGGGGGAGTGCGACAAGTGACGTCCCTGGGTGGGCCCTTCACAAGAGACAGGCAGGTATAGAGACAGGGCGTGTCTCCCGGCAGGAAGGGGGAACCACCATGAACGCGGAAGCCATGTTGAAATGGCTTATGGAATCCCAGGCTGCGCAATTAGAGACCCAAAGGGGGTTCCTGCAGCAGCTAACCGCCGAATTGGCCACCAACCAGGCCCGAGGCCAGGCCCAAATGGCCGAGCAAGTGGCAACCCTCATAACACCCGCCCTGGCTGCGCTAGCAGCTGGAGGAGGGGGGGGGCTGGGGGAGATAAAAGGGCCACAGGTGCGGCTTACAAAAATGGGCCCCTCTGACGACCCAGAGGCCTTTTTGAATGTATTTGAGAGGGTAGTCACTGCCGCTAAATGGCCCCAGGATCAGTGGGCTATCCTACTGGCACCCTGTCTGTCAGGACCGGCCCAGGCCATATATGATCGGCTGGAGCCAGCCGAGGCCACTGATTTTGGCCAGGTAAAAGCCGCCATTTTACGCGGGCTGGACATCTCGGAAGAAACATATAGAAGGCAGTTCCGGGGAGAAAGATACGTGCCAGGGACATCCCCTCAAGCCTTGGTCCAACAGCTTAGAACCCATTGTCTGAGATGGTTAAAACCCCAGCAGAGGACCTCTCACGCTGTGGCTGAGCTCATAATGATGGAGCAATTTATACAGATATTACCACCAGGAAGCCGGGCCTGGGTAGCCCAACATAGACCAGTCTCTCTGGAGGAGGCCACGCGCCTCCTCGAGAATTATGAGGCTTTCGAGGGGTCCTCAGGCTATGGGGCTAGGGAAGGGGGGAAGGCACGGGAAGAGAGAATCCCGAAGACAGGGGGAGGGCAAGAATTACGCCCCAGGACCCCGGGGACAGGAGGGGTACGAGAAGAAGGACCCCGCGGCTGGGCGGGGGGTAGACCCGATCAGGAAGGGCGGTTGGGAGCAGGAGGGGTTCCGGCCGGAAGCCCTTTCTTCCCCAGGAGAATCCAGGAACAACCGCCAGAGAGAGAGGGTGGGGGAGGCCCCAGCGGGCGGGTCTGTTACCAATGTGGGAAACCCGGACACTTTAAAAGGGAGTGTCCGCTCATGGATTGCACCTTTGCGGAGGGATGGTATGGAGAGGAAGGATTAAGAACGAGCAGGAATGAGAAACCCCTCATTCCCATATAGCATGGGGGGACAACAATATGAGGCCTTGGTAGATACAGGGTGCGGGAGGACGCTAGTAAGAGAAGGAATACGCGGCCTACCTCCAGCCTCGGTACCACGAGTGGGGATCCGATGCATACACGGGGAGGTGCGTTTCTACCCCACATGTCAGGTGGATCTGGGGGTAGGGGGACAGTCGGGGACTCAACAGGTAGGGGTAGTCCCCGGGTTGGCCCACCCCATCATCCTAGGAAGGGACTGGGGTGCCATGACCCTGTTGTTACAAGCCTCCGAGGGGTTGGAGGGCGAAGAAGTCCCAGGAACCGACCAGGATCCTGACATTGGACCAGAGGGAAAGCAAATACCGTGGATGGTGAGCCCTTTTAACATTATACGGGCTCAGCGTAATGACCCAGCTTTAAAATATGCCTACGAACAAGTCCAGGTAGTAAATGGGACTCCTCAAAGACCAGGACAACCGCTCTCCTACCCCCACTTTGAACTAATAAGGGACCAGTTGTACCATATCCAGAAGGAAGGGGAACAAGGAGAAGTGTGTCAATTGTTAGTTCCTCGAGGGGTGCAAGGGGATCTCCTACGGCTAGCCCATGACGTACCGTGTGGGGGCCATTTGGGGGAAGGGAAAACCCCGGACAGGTTGACAGCCCGCTTCTATTGGCCGGGTATTAGGGCGGCCGTAAAACGCTACTGCGCCTCCTGCCCCGACTGCCAGCTAACGACAAGGCGGAAGGTGGCCCCGGCTCCCCTCATCCCTTTGCCCCTCGTGGGTACCCCCTTTGAAAGGATGGGCATGGATATAGTGGGGCCCGTAGAGAAGTCAGCCGAAGGGTACCGGTATATATTGGTGACCGTAGATTATGCCACCCGGTATCCGGAAGCGGTCCCAGTACGGTCCATTAAGGCCCCAATAATTGCAAAGGAGTTACTAAAAATATTTGCCCGGACAGGGTTCCCGCAGACATTACTCACAGACCAGGGCACTAATTTCACGAGGAAGTTGATGCGGCAGTTGTGCCAACTATTAAAAATACACCATGTACGTACCTCAGTGTATCACCCCCAAAAGGACGGACTGGTGGAACGGTTTAACCAGACCTTAAAGGCCATGCTCCGCAAGTTCGTCCGGGAGGAACCCAAGGGTTGGGCTGCCTTACTGCCCGCTCTNCCGCAAGTTCGTCCGGGAGGAACCCAAGGGTTGGGCTGCCTTACTGCCCGCTCTGTTATTCGCTTATCAGGAGGTACCCCAGGCATCTCTAGGATTCTCCCCCTTTGAGCTACTTTATGGGAGGCAACCACGAGGGCTCCTATATTTAATAAAGGAAGGGTGGGAGGAAACGAACAATGAGCAAGACAATGTCATAGAGTATGTTACACGGCTGCGGGACAAGCTGAAAAGGATTGGAGAGTGGGCAGCGCGGAATGGATTAGAGGCGCAGCAAAGGCAAAAAGGACAATTCGACAGGAAGGCCCGAGTACGCCAACTAAACAAGGGGCAGAGGGTTTTGGTATTGTCACCCTCATCCGAATCCAAGCTACTGGCCACCTGGCAGGGCCCCTATGAGGTGGTAGGACAAAAGGGGCCGGTGGACTATGTGATCCGACAACCCGGGCGATGACCGGAATTACAAACTTACCACGTCAATCTCCTCAAGGAATGGCGAGAGCGGGCGGAGGGGGCAGCAGAGGCCCTAGTGGGACAGGTCACACAACCCGAGAAAGGGAGGACCTCAGAAGAAGACATCCCCTTGGGAGACGGTTTGGACCTGATCCAGAAGAACCAGCTACGAGAACTGGTAGAGAGGTATAGAGACGTGTTCACCAGTCTCCCCGGATGTACCCACCAGGGGTGTCACGACATAGTGACTGAACCCGGAAAGGTGGTACGGGACCCACCTCGCCGGAGTCCATATCACCTCCAGCAGGTTATAAAAGAGGAGGTGTCACAGATGCTCAAGCTAGGGGTAATCACGGAGTCTAACAGCCCCTGGCGGAGTCAACCAGTCCTGGTAGGCAAGCCGGATGGCACTATGAGATTTTGTGTAGACTTCCATAAAGTGAATGCCATCTCGAAGTTTGATGCTTACCCCATGCCGCGGGTAGACACGCTGTTGGAACAACTGGGACAGTCTAGGTATTTGTCGACACTGGACCTGACTAAGGGCTATTGGCAGATTCCCCTGACCCCTGAGGCTCAAGAAAAGACGGCCTTTGCGACTCCCCTCGGCCTCTTCCAATTCACGAGGATGCCCTTTGGCTTATATGGAGCAGCCGCCACCTTCCAACGACTGATGGACAAGGTATTGGGGCCCCACCAAGCCTATGCGGCCGCCTACATCGACGACATCGTCATTTTCAGTCGAACCTGGGAAGAACACCTCCGACATCTAGGACAGGTGGGAGAGGCCTTACTGGAGGCTGGACTCACGGCCAATCCCAAGAAGTGCCACCTGGGGTTGAGGGAGGTAACATATCTAGGATACCAAGTGGGGAAGGGAAAGATCCGCCCTGTGTGGGAAAAGGTACAGGCCATCAAAGACTGGCCTCCTCCCACTACCAAAAGGCAAATACAACAATTCATGGGGCTAGCGGGATATTATAGACAACATGTGCCCCACTTCGCAACGTTGGCCACGCCACTTACAGACGTAACCGGGAAGAGACAACCGAAACAGGTAAACTGGACTCCTGCCTTAGACAGGGCCTTCACAGCCCTGAAGGAGAGTCTATGCACGGCTCCGGTTCTATATGCCCTGGATTTTGGGAAACCCTTCATCCTGCAGACCGATGCCTCGGACGTGGGACTGGGAGCGGTCCTATCCCAAGAAATTAAGGGAGAGGAGCACCCAATTGCATACCTCAGCCGGAAACTAGACCACCGGGAGAGGGCGTATGCCACCATAGAGAAGGAAGCCCTGGCCATAAGGTGGGCTGTGGGGGCATTACGGTATTATTTGACAGGAGCCTCCTTTACGCTAGTGACTGACCATGGGCCGCTGCAATGGTTGTCCTCTATGAAAGACAATAATGCCTGCCTTAGACAATAATGCCTGTACTTAGCCTTACAGCCATATCGATTCTCTGTGTCCCATAGGGCAGGCCGACTACACCGTAATGCTGACTTCTTTTCTCGGCAGGGTGAGACAGCCCCCCCCATGTGACCCCACCCCCGGGGACCTCTTAAAGGGGTGTGTGTGGCACGGAGGAGGAGACCCACGACCCGTGCGACTCACCGGAGAAGCGGTGGGAGAAAAGGAGGAGCAACGGCGGGCCGTGGCCCTGACGACGGCCGGAAGGGAGAACAGCGACAGAGAGCGAGGAGTAGGAGGAGCCAAGCCCCAGGAAGGACGAGCCCGGCGTGGGCGTGGGGGGTGGCGGCCATTTAAGGAGGCGGAGCGAGAGGAGATGGGGGTGATGAGTCCGAAGGCCGGAGACTTGGCTGCAACCGCGACAGGGAGGTACCCGTGTGTGCCAGACTGGGGGGAAGAACTCTAGGCGGGACTCAAGGAGGGGTCGCGGGACTCTGGGGGGTGGGTGGAAGACACAGGAGAAGAAACACTGGGGTGACTAAGGGCAGGGACCGGGGTGTGGACGGATCCTGAAAAAGGGGGGTGGGAGGGTAGGCACCAGGCTGAGGCCTGCGGGGAGAGGCTCACCGGGATACAGGGGAATCCACCCTGTTTTCTCTTGGGCTCCCCCCGGAGAAAAAGGGGATCTCCCCGCCCCGTCGGCCCAGACTCTGGAAGCCGGCAGGGCACATATATAGGGGGAGTGCGACAGATGGGTTAGTGGGAACTAGGGGTTGGGTTTTTCGCAGATCGTGATTAGATTGTATACTGCTGCTTTGGATTTTATGATTGTTGTATTTATACTTATATTTATATTTTATTTTTATGTTCTAATGTATCAGTTTTTATTACACTTATGTCCACCACTCCGAGTCACCTGTGTGTGAGAGGGGCGGGATATAAATTGAATAAATAAATAAACAAATAAATACAAGGGTGTGTACAGAGGCGTTCTCAGTGACTACCTCACAATTATGGAACTCCCTTCCCTTGGAGGCTCATCTAAGCTCAAGCCTGCTCATCTTCTGGAGGTAATGTAAGACCTTTCTGTATGGCCAGGCATTTGGTAGGCAGGGGTAGGAGAGGTGTGAATTGATGGTGAATTTATTTTAATTCACTTGGTTTTATTTGTCTGTTTTAAAATATATTAGGATGTGGGGGGGTTTATCTGTTTTTATTTGTGTATATTTTAACATATTTTCATATAGTGTAACCTGCCCTGAGCCTTAAGGGAAGGATGGGTTAAAGATGTGAATAAATAACAAATAAATTAACTGCTAGAACACTGGCCTGTTCTCATGAATTCTACAGCAGTTACCTGCATTTGAGACATGCCTCCATTAGTCACTGTGCCAGGACTGAGGGAAAGTTTGTAGACATTTTCAGACATTTGAAACTCCAATCCTTGAACTACTTCACTGTTGGGAAAACAGCCCCCCTCTCCTGGCCTGCAAGTATGATCTGTCCCACCTCCCTCTGCTTCCAGGTCCTGTCCCTCAACTTTCATGAGGAGCCATTAGAGGTCAGCAACTCAAATAGCTACACATTAATTAGGGATGGGGACTTCCAAGAACTCTATGCTGAAGGGGCCAACTACTGAGGTAAGGTGGGCAGAAAGCTACCTTGCACTGGTGCAACTTGTTAATAGTTCTGGGTAGCTGCAACACATAGGGAGGTGGAAGAGGCATAATCCTGGATATGAAAATGAGAAAGTTTTTAAGTTGGATTGTATAGGGGAAGAAATACACAGGTTAAATATTTGCAGTTTCTGCCCATCATCTTAAAATGCAGAGAGGTGTCTTCAGTTCTCACAGCAACTGCAATCAGCAAAGACACTCATGCAGACAGGCCCCAAATTTTAAAAGAACAGGGCTGGCTAATGGCATGACATTGACTAAAGAGCTCTTAACTCTAGAAGTCTGTCTCCAAGCTTGTATAACAGAACCTGACCTGAACAACCTTATGGAGCATGCTGTGATGCCTCTCAAGCTACACTGTTTCCTGGGAGCAAAGATTTCTGGGAAGGATCTAAAACCTGTGTTGGGGAGGTGCATGCAAGCTTGTCGGTTAACTGTAACATTTTATGTTTTGAGACTTTCCTTTAGCATTACTGGAGCAAAGGCAAAGCTTCTTTAAAAAATAAATAAATCATTTTTCAAGGTTCTCTTTGTCAGCTGTTGGGCTAACAATGGTCTCTTCACCATTATGGACCAGGAACCTCATTATGCTATGGACCAAGAGCCTCATCCAACATGGAAACCACTAAGGAAAACTCCAGCAACAGATACTCTCCTAAGCCAATCACAAAATAGATGCCCATGTGCCGTTTGCAAGAGTTGGTATTAGTGAGGTCATGAGAACCCATCATGATACAAAAAGAGTCCTTAAAAATATAGAGAAAATAGCCTGATCCAGGTTTCCAGTTTAATAGGCTTAAGATGATTCGCATAAAGAAGAAAAATGAATGGATAAGTATTGAACTAAACCACTGTCTACAAGTACAACACACTAAGATTTAACATACCATAATTCCAAAATATAAACTTGTGGGAATTATATTGTTCTTCCCTCTCCCCTCTGCACACATAATATTTACATATTACCAGTCACCAATTTCTCACAGTGATTAATTAGGTTAAAAATTTAAGATGCACAAATAAGGAGAGGATTTTGTTTTTATTTTGGAAGACAAGGCAGAGAGAAAGATAAACAGCAGGCACTGAGCGGGCTCTTCCAAACTCAAGTATCAACAATGCTTTTCCGAAATCAATTCTGCAGCAGAAAAGAAGGGCAAGTGATTCTAAGGAAGTGCTCACAAGTAGGGATGGGAAATTGTACTGAAAATCGGGATCAGTTCCAAATTGTATTGGCCCAACTTTCAATATGATTTTAGATTGTAAAAATCAGAATCGGTTCCGATTCTTACCAATATGTCCTAAATCCCATGTCTGCCCCCATCTCTGATTTCCCTGGACTCCTGCTGGGCCCAAGTGCTGGGCAGGAGTCATGGGGAGGCAGAGCTTGGGGTAGAGGGGCTGCGCAGGGGTGGGGAGGGGGGTAGTTGCCTCCCAGGACCCCTACCCATAACTCGCCTCCCCCGGACTACTGCCCGTGCCCACCCGCCCTAGCACCTGCTGCAGCAGCACTGAGGCAGGCAGTGAGGCAGGAGTCCTGGGGAGGCATGCAGCACCAAGCAGGGGAGCTGGGAAGCAGAGGTGGTTGTGTGGCGAGGGAGAGGGAGGTTTAACTTACCTTTTCCCCTTAGGCCTAGAGTCTATCCAATGGCGCCCTGCAGTTCCCGGTGCGGCCTTCTCAGGACGGCGCCGGGCAGAAATACCAGGAAAAACTGCACATGCGCAAAATGACCACCATGACCATTCTGCACATGTGTAGTGGTTTTTCAAAATGGAAAGTGGCAGCCGGTCTGCGCATGCCCGTTCTGAAATCAATTCAACAGCAGAAAAGAGGGACAAGCGATTCTAAGGGAGTACTCACAAATGAAATGCAGGAATGGAACTGTTCATAAGAAGGAGAGGATCCTTCAATTCTGAAGTCATTTTTAAATGGGTACGGCTGGGGAGGGACGGGTCCATGTGTACTGGGTGGAGCGCCCACGCACGTCCAGTGAGTGGTGGGGGAATCGAACGAGCCAGAGATGGGTGTGTGATAGGTGTGCGCCCTTACCCACACACGCGATTTGGCCTGCCCCTGCACAGATCATCCCGGATTTTTCCCTGACGCTCCATGCGTGGACGGTGGATGGGTCACAGGAGCCCCACCACTACACTGCCTGAAGACGGACATTTGGATTTGTGGGGGATGGCTGGACCTGCGTGGGCGTGTCTCATCTAAAAACAGCCTGAGAATGGTAAAACTTGATGCATTCGTCAGTCATGTTCTGGTTTTGTCCATTTAGCATTCATGCAGTCATTAAATGGCACACTGCTACAAAGGCACTCACTTCACCTATATCCTGTTTAAACATACTAAGATTAGTAGTAGGGCAGGCCCTCTGATATTGCCTGCGTGTATTTATCAGAGGCCTGCTCGACTGAAGGATGATATATTAGCTGTTGTTGGGAGGGTTGTATTCTATTGTAGTTATATAGGGTTGATGTTTTGGGGGGGGGGGGGTCATGTTGAAATTGTAATGATTTTATGCTGCTGTATTATGCTTATTATGTATTTTAATGTATTATAATAACTATATGTGTGCCGCCTCGAGTCATTCTCGAATGAGAGAGTGCAGGATATAAATTAAAAATGAAAAATAAATAAATGAAAAATGAAATTTCAGAGCTTAAAATCTAGTAGTAAATGTAGATAGGACATTCCACCATCATGCTCATGTTTGGGATATTCCAGGATTGCAATCCCATGATTGGTTGGAATATCCACATTCATGTGGAATCCCCTATCTGCTTTTAAAACTGGCATTTAAGCTGGAAAACCCCAATAAGCATAAGTGGAGCATGAGGTTGCGTTTCAGTGTGTCTTTGCAGCTGCACAAAAACCCTGGTTTACTCAAGGAGCCACCCAAGGGGATAACTTATTTTTTCTTTAAACACTTTTCTTTGTTTTTATTACTAAAGGGGAAGTGCCGCAGGACTTATTTAGGGAGTGATAGCAGATGACAGATTAAATATGAGCTCACAGTGAGAGACTATAGCAGGAAAAGGCAAATACCATACTGGGATGTGTAGAGGAATTACTCTGTAGGAATACAGTGAGAGGTAATAATTCCTCTCTACACAGCATTAGAGAGGCCTCCCTTGAAAAATTCTGATCAGGTTTGGGCAACTTGATATAAAGAGGAGAGCAATAAAACAGGGAACACAAATAATGGTGTAAAGATAAGATGCTTGCACAGTATGATGTATAGGATGAAAGAGCCTACATACTGGATAAAAAGAAAGGAAAGAAAAGAGAAGACAAGAAATGTCTGCTGAGCTACCAGAACACTTCAGAGGAAACATGATGACAGATTTGGGGTGCAATCCCCTACTCCCCCCTCCTTCCCTCATTAAGGTCATTGGGAGTTTTTCCATTGACTTGAATGGGTTCAGAATTCCAGCTTTTTTGGAAACCATTGATTCCCAAACTTTTTTGTTTTGTAATGAGGGTTAAATATCCAGCTGGGGAAATGACCTACTCCGAAGGCAAGGAAACATCGCTTGAAAGTCATTCTGGGGTGAGTCTAAGGTGTAGCTGGTCAAATACTGAAGACACACCAAATATGCATGGATTGTAGCTAACTTTGGGACAAAATTGTGGGCTGTCCTTCATAAGGAGAGACACTTGAGAAGTGTCCAAACGTTTAAATGTCTAAATGTTTGCAAGATTGGCATCCATAGACTCCGACTGAAATAAGATGCCAAAATCCCGTCACAACTTTAATGGTGCAATATTGGGGCCTGTAAGTTTAATCCTGTGTTGTTTTGCCTTGCAGTACTGCCACTAGAGTTAACAGAATCTTTGGGTTCCCGAGGACTTGTCTTACAAAGCAATCAAATCCAGTGACATGTATATCTATGTATTCCTTTTGGTTTCCAGAGATATGCCTCGAAGAGAGAAGTCACCACATCTGGGTCACTGTCAATAGAATGGCTCTCTTCATGAGGAAGAAAATATCCAGTCAGAATATGACTGCATCGGGTCTGCAGTCTCCTCTGGACTGGTAGGGATGGATGATTTCCTTCCAAACTGGTGGCTAGGGAAGAGGAGCAGGCACTGTTTCAGACAAGAGCCTCTCTTAGATTTCAAACTAGAATTATTTGGTTATCTCCACTCCAAACACAAAGCCAAGTATGATTAAGGTGGTTGAGCAAGGAAGGAAGCTGAGATAACAACTGAAGTCACAGGAGAGGAAGACTGGAAAATTCAGCCCCAAATAAGGCAGACAAAGCTTTCTTTATTGTTGTTTCTTTTTAAAAAAGTAAGATAATATATTGCGGCATTGCTTCCAGTTCTTGGCTTAGCGTCTGATCAACTGCACACGTGTAATTAAATCCAAGAATTGTGTTCTAGGGACACCCCATTTTTATTATGATGGTTGCATAATCCTTTTGCCATTCCACCTTTTTCCTCCTATAACACAGCAAGTTGCAACTTTCTTTTAGATTTCTAATAACTTTCTGGGGTCATGAGACAGAAGGTTCAAACACGCTGCTTAATGGATGTCTGTTGGGTTCCGCCCCTGCCCTGCAAGACAGCTAGCAAAGCTACAGTGTCTCACTTAGTGACTGAATGTCTCTCTCTAGACCACGTTTGACTGGCAGTTTGCCCTGTTTGAAAACCTTCTACAAGAATCCATGTTCACTTTTAAAATCTTAAACTCCAAACCAAAAAGTTAGCACTTGGAATTATCAGACTGGTTTTATGTTCATTGCACATTTTCTTATATTGCACTGACTTGTCTTGAACATTTCTTTTCTCTAGATTTATTTATCACTTTTAAATGGATAAATCATTGTTGTAAATCATCTAATTCAGCCCTTTCTCTGCTTTTTCCTTTTACCTATTAGAAGACAAGTTGGGTCCAAGACACTAGGGTTTAGGTTGATTATTTGGGAAAGAGACAAAAAGAGAAAACAGACACTAATCTCTTTTAAATGAACTGTTTCATACCAGGTAAGTCAGTAGTCTGTGCTCACCATACAGTGCAAGTGAACTATGATTAACCAAAGCACCTGACATATATGAACTGAGCAAGCACTGGGAACCCTCGAACAGAATCTCATGCTGTTATGACATTCTGAGCCATGCGCCAAGATCCCAGCATCAGCTGTCATCCACAATACCCGAGTCTTGGCTTTCACACGGGTTATGCGGCAGTTAAAGAACTGTAGGCATCTTACCTCTGCTGAGAATAATTGAGCAATAGTTTCACAGCAGGATGAATCTCAATGTGTTCCTTGTGAAATGATATACTTTTAACCTGAAAAAAATATATAATTTGGAGGTGAATGTGTTTTTCTGCAATAGTTACAGTTGCTTTTATTTCCCTGTAAAGAACCGAGGCTGAAAGATATGTTACCACCCATAAATATTTGGAAGAAACCTACAATAGATTCACCTCCAAGATTAGATTTGTGTGGAGGACACTCGTGCGTTCTCTGGAAACAACAATCTTTGTTGCATTTCCAACCTTACTGCAATACAAGAAAAATCCATCTGCACTGAGAACTGAACTTTTTGTAAAGATGTTTTCAGACATAGAATTATTTTAATTAATAATATTAAATAAATGCTATTTAATAGCATTATTCTGAGATTGGTGCTTGGCTGAGGAAGGACCCACTGACACAAGAATGTGATTCTCTGAGTGAAATACTGAATACACAGTAGCCACTGGTATTCACTTTGGGATGGGGGCTTGGGTCAAATACAAATAGAGTGATAAACATTCACTTCCCAAAATAACCAACCGGCCCATTTTGTTACCTATAACATCTCCCCAGAGAAGAATTACGCCGGTGAAGATTCCATATTTGTCTGGGGCTGCAGGTAGGGGAATCAAAAACAGACTTAGGCTTCTGGCATGTTCTCTGTAAATCAGAGGAACTAAAGTTTTATTTGTATGCATTTTATATCCAATACAAAATATTACTTGGCAAAGGCGACAAACACATAAGACCCAGCAACAAAGTTCACAACCCAAGAATTAGCAGGAACATAAAAATGGCCACATACTGGATTAAAACACCTAGTCCAGCATTCCATCACTGATTCTGCAGTCTCTGCAGATGTAACAGCAAGTGCTTTGTATCCAATGCATCTTCCGTTCCCTTAAGAACTATCTGCAGTCACACCCCACCCTGTAATGCAACAGCATTGCGTGACCACACCCAGGTCCACACAGCATGCATACACACACCACTCTTTGGCTGGGCATTTGGCAGGCAAGGCTAGGGTTTGGGGAGATAGGGGGATAAGGGATTTAAATTTGTTTTATTTATGTCTGCTTTTATGTGTGATGTAACTCACCCCAAGTCCATGGGATAATAAATTTGAATTAAAATAAATTAATAATAAAAACACCAGAATGCAGTGCATCTGTAATCTGGGAAATGCATCCTGGCTTAACATCTGGGCATGCAATTTACAACCAAGCTGGTGCATGTGTGAAAGCAGGACTATGTAAACACTTATGATGTCACGTGTAGGCCACTTGATAGTCTATTATGTGGGAACTGTAACATATGGAAGCACCGAGAGTGACTGGTACTGGCTGCTTCATAAGCAAGGTACACGAGACTATCTGGTAGGCTATGAATTAACTTGTCCCCTGGCAAAGTTACTTCCCAACAACTTCCAGGGTTTAACTTTTGCTAGGATTTGCCAGGAATCAGCTCTGCCACCTCTTTAGTTTTTGCCATTGCTGGTATGGTGCAATGGCTGGATGCATAAGCACCAACCGCGCCCCCCCCCCCCCCCCCCCCCCCCCCCCCCCCCCCGACAGAGTTGGGACTCATCAATGATGCCAAACAACTGTTCAGTGACAATAGTGCCAGGGTTCCAGTGACCATCTAACTTAATCTGGCCCTGTGCAAGGGTTGGCAAAGTAGGGGCAGAAGCAAGGGCCAATGGGGCAGGGGGCCTAGCAAAGCAACTCCACCAGCCCCTCCGCATACCTCCCATGTTCCAGGGTAAAGGAGTGAAACTTCAAAGGGCAGACAACCACTAATAGCTAGAAAATGGATTAAATCCTACGGCATCCATGTTTATAGTGTACAACTGCAGTGTCCCAAAGAAAACAGAAGTGTTGTCAGTTTCAAGTCATGTGATTTTGCAACGTTTTTTTCTATCTTGTAATTGAAATCATGGAGAGGTTTGACACTGGCTTCAGTGAAAAAGAGAAGCAGGCCCTATGCCATTTAGCTAACCTGTTATGAGACTACTATGGTCATGGCTAAACATTGCCATCTATTTTGGGGCAATGTTTTGACCATCAGGAAGCTTGAATTGGATCTTTGTGAAAATATAGCTTTTTCTAGGCCACCTGTACCTTAACCTCCGTGCATCACATAAATCTTAATAGAGGTCAATGCCTCTGTAGTATAGAAATATTATCTATAGAAAGAATAGCAACAGCGCACCCTAGGTATTCATAGGGTGCAAATAATCAGTTATTAGCCACAAACCACTCTAGGTGAAACTAACTGGGCCCTGCTGGAGAGAGTTAGGAGCCAGCTGGGGCCTAGACAACATAAAATGAAGGAGGCAGTGGCTCAGAATAGGGGACCACAGGAGAGAGGATAAGGCTCAGCCAAGAGTTCCACTCAAGTGCTGGGAGTATGCCTCACAATTACCCAGACAGAAGGAGGCTGGGGGTTTGCCTCCAATGGAGCTTGCCCTTGTGCTGGCTAGCCAGAAAAGACAGGGAGTCAGACACCACCTGGAAAGAAGTTTGGCAGATTATGTCTTGCAATTTGAAGACAATATTGTACACAGGGCACTGTTAATAAAACCACTCTGGGATGGAGAAAACTAGGTGTTATGTCCTCACTGGCCTGTTCCTGAAAGGCTTCACGCTGGCATGGGGACATCTTACTACAATTCTATACTCAAGGTATTCAAGAAACTTGTAGCAGAACCACAAGCAGAATCCAAATCACCTCCGCTTTCACCTTTAACCACCACAAAGCCAGTCATCCCTTCTCTAAGTGCAGTAAAAAGATGCTTGTACAATCTTCAATGTAGACTGGTGTCTTGTTTCATTTGGGGAGCTCCTTGACTGCAGGTTACTTCGGTAAACTAGATAAGGACTATATTATTTTTCTTTTGTGGGGAGCACACTTATATTGGAAGGAAACAGAACACTTCCAACTGAGCTTTGCTAGCAAACCCTGCATGCTGTGTAGCTTAGAAAGATAAAGAATAGAATCATTTGGATGCATGGATTTGAGTATGATTTATGGATCGCTTCCAAAGACGTTATTGTTGCTTATCAGTCAAACAACTGTGAAACTAAAGGCTGTGTGTGGGAAATCATGCAAGAGATATGTTGGATACAGAATATGGGGAGGGGGTGTATTAAATCATAGAGTGGCTTAACACTGCTATTAATATTGCAGCCTTCATTTCTTAAGCAATACAAGAAAATGTTGAGGTGTCAGATTCCCCACAACTCTCTAATTTCAAATTAGCAAAGAGAGGAACAGTGAATCGTATATTGCAGGCCAAAATCTTTCTAGGATTCACATACTATATGTAATATAGGATACAACTAGCCTTTTCAGGCCATAAGTGCTGCATGCAGCCCACCATTCACCAGATGCCTTCACCATTTGCATTTACTTGCAACTAGGGGTAAAAACAGACATGACGCTAACCACCCTTGGTGGTTATTTATGCAGGTTGCAGGGCTGTATTGGTGCCCTATGAAGTCCTGCAACCTGCATAAATAACCACCAAGGGTGGTTAAAGGGTGATTAGCGTCATGTCTGTTTTCACCTAAGGCCATCCACCCCTTTACTCTTATTCCCAAATGTGCCAGTCCCAAGCCAGCAGCTGGGTAGGCAGTTGGAAGTAACCTTCCAGCCTCTTCCCTGGTGATCTCCCAACTGAGCCATGGCTCAGCCTTTTATATGTTTCCTCCTAGCTGACTGTCAGCTTCCTCCCTGCTGCAAGCTGGAAGTAATTAGCTATCCTAATGGCTACATTAACAAGCTGTATATACTTGATACAAAGGGGCCAGGGCTGCACTCTGGGGGGAACTTATCACGGCCCATCCCCTGCAAATACATTGAGTGCCCTGTTATGATGGGTTGCCTTAAAGAAATTGCTTTGAAATATTAAAGTATATGTGCATGCTCAGATTGAATTCAGGACTAATTAAAAGTCTCCCCAACTGTAGGTCGGAATCCAGAGTGGGATCAAATCATCTGTGGATAGGATTGCAATCATAGGGTGAAAACAGACATAACGTTAACTCCACTTTAACACTGCTTTAACATTTCTTATGCATCTTGCAGGGCTGCAGAGGGCACAAATACAGCCCTGCAATATGCAAAAGAAATGTTAAAGGGTGTTAAGATGGTATTAAATTGGAGTTAGTGTTATCTCTGTTTTCACCTTTAGTTGACATTTCACATACTTTGTTATTGTCTTGGATCATCAGATAATACTGAAGTCTCAAAGTGGGGTCACATAGGTGGATATCTTTGGAAACACTGCCTTAATTATGGATGCCAAAAAGGCGGTGGTAGATAAATCCATTTCCCTTATTAAAGGGAACCTTATGTAACTAAGCCAAGCACGTGCACCTGGGACCTTGCATCTTCATAAATGTTACACCCCTTGTCTCTCCCTCTGTTCGCCTTCCTTCTTTCCCCCCTCCCCCTTCTGTCTCTCAGATTGTAAATCCTAGGGCAGCGACCGTGCCTATTAGCACCAGATACATTGCTGGTGTTATATAAATACTTGCTAATAAGAATAATAACTAACAAAGACATATGGATCTGCTTTGACATTGATTTTCCTGGAGGCAATCAGAACTTGGGGAATCTTGCATGAAAGGGGGAAAAAGAACGGTCATTTAAAAATTATCCTTTTTTAAAAAGAAAAAAAGAAAGAAGTTAATAAACCAAGTTGATAAGGATTCTGAGAACATTTTGATAATTTTTTAGTAAAAGAAAGAATTGTGTGAAAAACAAAAATATCATTTTTCACCTGCAAAAAAAAAATCTTTGAGAAAAGTCCATTTTTTACTCCCCCAAACTCCTTTTCATTTGAAAGTTTCAGCCAAACCTGCTCTAATCTTCTTATGTATGCCCAGCAACTATTTATAGGATTAGCAAAAACATACAGAGTGCATGATTGCAAGCTTTTAATTAGAAGATCTGAGAGAGACCTTGTGAACCTCTTATATCCAGATCCCTCTATATTCTAGACATGTTCTCTATTATTTTTTCAGGGCTTAAAGCATGTTCAGAATAGAGAACTTCTGAACAGCTAACGGGTGCTGTCACGACTCACCAGCTGACCAGCGCTGTCACTCTCTCACACTCTTACACCCATACACCCCTGGACACTTCTCATATCTAAATAGCTCATCTTCAAAAGTGTCCAGACATGGAAAGTTATATTAGTGGGCTTTATTGGTTGTGACATTAATTCAGTTTTCTATTGGTTAAACTCAGAGACTCATATTCAGTGTTTTCCCCATTGCCATCAGTGGAGAAAACACCGTGAACATGGGTCCCTGGTTAAAGTACTCAAGTGGTGGATCTGACCCAATTATT
Source organism: Sphenodon punctatus (assembly GCA_003113815.1). Lineage (NCBI taxonomy): Eukaryota > Metazoa > Chordata > Lepidosauria > Sphenodontia > Sphenodontidae > Sphenodon > Sphenodon punctatus. Next base: position 7,274,344 of record QEPC01011796.1, on the reverse strand, counting down.
TATAGCAGGGACAGCCTAAAAATTTTCAGGGCCCATGGCTCTGAAATATACAGGGTTCCTGGTGGCCCCACCCCTTCCCCCATGACTCCAACCTCTTGGAGGAACCCTCTGAGAGGCCATAAAGGCATTTGTGTTTGGGGCCCAGCTGGGAGAGAGTGGAGGCCCCTGCACCCTGTCCCAGTGGAAACTGGGGCCACTGTGGGGGCCCCATAAGTAAATAAAGGAGCTGGGTCCAGAACAGTTGTCCCGGCTCGCCTCTGTGGTAAGGCTGGCCCTGAAGAAAAGGAAATGAAGATAACCCATATCTATACATTATGATCTTACAGAGCCACAGGAGCAGCTCTACAGTTAAGGTGACTTGTGCTCTTTAGAATTATGAATATTCTACTCGCTATACAAGCTAGATTATTTATCCTATCCGTGTGACATATTTTGTAGGGTGGATCACTTGGGTAAGGGATACGGGCTATCTAAATTTCAGACAAATCAGATGAACAACAAGAAAGTTACAGACGTTTGAATTTTGGAGGCAGAAATGTTTTTTCACCCTTTTGCGATGTTTTCTCTTGACAGGCAAAAGCATGTTTAAAGTTATCTATCTGAAAGTGTATGGACTTTAGAAAATTTAAGTGTACATTCTAGTGTGATTGAGTTTAGATTTTGAAAATCCATCATGTAGTTTGTAAATTATATTTTCAAGTTCCCATGTGGACAGAGTAAGTTTGGGCATGCATGGGTGCATCTCATGTAAAAAGGCCCCTAGTTTCTGTGGGAGGGGAGTGGGAACTAGTGGGTTAGAGTAGGTGGGGACAGAGTCAGGAATCTTGGGTTCTCTAGGAGAGGAGTGGGGGTTAATGGGTTAGAGTAGGTGGGGGCAGGGAGCCAGGACTCCTAGATTTTCTGTTAGGGTGTTGGAAGTTAGAAGGTTAGAGCAAGCGAGGCTGGGAGCCAGGAATCCTGGGTTCTCTCAGAGGAGAGTGAGGTTTAGTGGGCTAGAGTAGGGTGAGCTGGGAACTCATAGTGTTGTACGAGGGGGAATTTAGTGTATTCCCCTCTAAAAAAAAAACAGGGAAATTCTAGGATAAAAAAACCTACGGTTTAATAAAGGAGTTAAGGCTCTTACAAATTCATTTGTGCTCTTAAAAACAGGGGAATTGTAAGTTAACTTGTACACCATGTAAACAGTAAAGACATACAGTTTAACATATTTTGCTCGTTTACAACTTAGGCTCCATAATTATTTATTATTGATATTGTGTCAGCAGTGTACCTGGCACTGTACAATCAATAGGTATAGACAGGTCCCTACCAGGGGGCTTGCAATCTAAGAGATACAAATGATAGGTGAACATCGGGAGAGACACGGATATATTCATGAGGTTGAGAAGTTGCAGGTGCATGTAATTAGCTTAGTTACAGGGAACTAACTTAGTAACTTAGTTATAGGGAAGAGATTCTGAGTGAGGGGAGAAGAGGATGCAATTTCATTTATGGTGAGCTAGGGAAAGCATGACAGAAGAGGTAGGTTTTCAGGAAGGATTTAAAGTTGGGAGGGAGCAGAACAAATGTATCCAGGGAGAGAGTTCCAGGCATGGGGGGCAGCAAAAGTGAAGGGACTAAAATGTTTAGAGGAGCAAGGGGGTTGTGAGAAGACAAGGGTGGGGGCAGAGGAGGAGCAAAGCTCTCAGGAGTGTGGCAGGATACAAAAGCAGACAGACATGGAGGAGCAAGGTCATGAAGAGTCTTGAATGTGAAGACCAGAAGCTTGCGCTGAATATGTTCACTTAGAGGAAGCCAGTGTAGGGCAGAGAGGAGGGACTGAACATGGTCAAAGCGACAGACAAGGTGGATGATTCTGGCAGCAGCGTGTTGAACAGAGATGATGGGGGGTGAGATCAGAACAGGGGAAAGCAGTAAGGAGGAAGTTACAATAGTTAAAGCGAGAGATGACTAGAGCATAGACTAGGGTTATTGCAGTGGAAACAATAGGACAGGGCCAGAGTTTAGCAATATTATACAGAGCGAAGCAACAGGATTTAGCAACAGCCTGGATCTGAGGCATAAAGGAGAGGGAGGAGTCAAAGATGAATCCCAGGCTACAGGTTGGATGGTAATACCCTCGATGGAAATTGAGAGGGAAGTAGGTGGGGAATGTTTTTTGGGGGAAGATGAGAAGTTCGGTCTTGCTCATATTAAGTTTAAGCTGGCAGCAAGACATCCAAGCAGAGATGTCAGAGAAACAGTCAGCGATACTAGACTGGATGGAGGGGGAGAGCGTGGGAGTGGAGAGACAGAGTTGCATGTCATCAGCATACAGGTGATACTGGAAGCTGTGAGATTCAGTGAGTTCACCCAGAGAAAGACTAAAGTTGGGGACAGCAGGAGGTCAGGGGCAACTTGTGTAAAGGAAAACAAGACTGGGGCAGCCAGGCAGTAGGGGGAATGTCTGTATTATGAGGGGGCAGACAGGTGCTGGGGGGGTGTTTATGGGCAACAAGGCTGAGAAATGGGTGATGGGTATGAACGGATGACATCGGGGGGCAGGGAGAGGTGGGCAGAAGTGTATGTATCAGCAACGACCAGACAGGTGCTGGGAGGAGTGTATATTGGGGTACAAGCCCAAGAGATGGATAATGTATATTCATGGGGAAGGCTGAGGTGGCCTAGGGTGGGAAGCAGGGTTTGTATGGGGAAGGGTTACCCAGGGGCTATATATGGGAGGAGAAGGAAGAGAAGATAAGAACGTAAGAACGTAAGTAGTGCCATACTGGGTCAGAACAATGGTGCATTGAGCTCAGCACCTGTCTCAGACAGTGACCAATCTCAGTACCCAACAGGTCACAATGAGGCAATAATCCGTTCCCTGTTGTTCACTCCCAGCTCCTGACAATAAGAGGTTACAGTCCCAAAACCTACCCAGCTAATAGCTGCAAATGAACCTATTCTCCAGAAACTTGTCCAGTCCTTTTTTACTACTAACCTTGACCATGTCTTCTGGCAACAAATTCCACGACTTAATTGTGCACTGAATGAAAAAATTGTATGTGTTTTTAATCTGCTACTTTTTAGTTTCATCAGGTGTCCCCTAGTTCTAGTACTATTTGAGAGGATAAATAACCATTCCCTATTTACTCATTCCACACCACTCATGATTTTATCAACTTCTGTCATATCGCCTCTGTTGCCTCTTCTCCAAGCTGAAGAGCCCTAACCTATCTAGACCCTCTTCATAGGGGAGCTGTTCCATATCCTTTATTATTTTTGTTGCCCTTCTCTGTACTTTTTCTATTTCTACTATATCTTGTTTGTGATGGGACGACCAAAACTACATTACACAATAATCTCAAGGTGTGGTCGCACCACAGATTTATACAGAGGCATTATGATATTTTCAGATTTATTCCCTGTCCCTTTATTAATAATTCCTAACATTCTGTTTGCTTTTTTGATCGCCACTGCACACTGAGCTGAGGATTTCAATGTATTGTCCACAATGACTTCAAGATCCTTTTCCTGAGTGGTAACTCCTAATTTAGAACCCAGAATTGTCTGCATATACTTTGAATTATTTTTCCCTATGTACATCATAGGTAGGCAAGGAACAGGTGATGTGTATTGGGACAAGGTTTGGGGGACAGCAACGGGTGGGAGAAAAGTGTACATATGTTTTTCATATGTGATTTCAGTTGGGTTGGGGACAATGGGACATCTAAGTACAGGGGGGGTGTATATGTGGGAAACAATTTGATGGGATGGGATGTATACTGGAAGACAAGAGTGGGGGCAGCCAGAGGTGTGGAGCAGTGTGTGTATGGGCAATGGGCAGCCAGATGCTGGGAGGGTGTATACAGGGGGACAAGGTTCAGAGTCAGCAGTGGGGAGCAGTGTGTTTATGGGGAGGGGGCAGCCAGGTGCTAGGAGTGGTATGCATGGGGATCAAGGTTGAGAGATAGGTGATGCGTATTCAGGGACAAGATTTAGGGGACAGTCAGGGGTGTGGGCTAACTGTATGTATGTTTTTTGTATGTTCTTTCAGTTGGGTTGGAAACCACAGGATATCTAAGAACTGGGGAGGTGTTTATGGAGGGAACAAGATCGACAGGTATGAGGTGGGTAGCTTGATACCCTTATGAGGGCTGTACCTGAGGGAAAGCAGATGCAACCAATCCTCAATCAGGAGCTACAGCCCACAGACAGCCAAATCACTTTCCAATACAGTATGGTTCTCCAATGCATGATATACTAGGGAAAATATTTGCTTCCCCTTCATCACTTGTGCATTAAGCAGCTGCACTTGAGCTTCTGCCTGAGAAGGGAAGCTATAAATAAAGGAGAAATTGGAGACAGGAATCAAGCCCATAATATTGGGGTGGGGAGGAACTTGCTGTCTCCAGCTTCAGTGTTGCCCCCATCCTGCAGAGGAAGAAGACTGGGGTTGAAAGACCAAGTGTGAGTGCTTGGAGCCTAAGTTGTAAGCAATGAGCACAATATATGAGACTGCCCAATGTCTTTACTGCTTACATGGCGTGTAGGTTAAGGTGGGAGCCTTAACTTATAATTTCCATGCTTTTTGGAGCATGAGTGAATTTGTAAGAGCCTTAACTCCTCTCTTAAACCAAAGGTTTTTGGGTCCCAGAATATTACATCTACCAGCATAGTACCCTTGTCTTATAACAACAGTTCTTATTCTAGAATGACTCCTGTCTTTCTTATCATATTTTCTCCCTCAGTTTATGCCGGTATGAGAAATGCAATGTTTCTAGTGAGTAAGAGGAAGCATGAGCGGGTTTGTTTAAGTAGAGAAACACCACACCTTTCTGAACATTGTGTAGCTAAACACAAAGACAGCCATCCAAATAAAAGTGTTGAAGGGTGGGGCTGTGGGCAAGGGTGCCAGCAGAATTATGTTCATAGAGGGAGGGTCCCCCTTCTGACCTGGCCATGTTCCTTTCCAACCTTTGAGACATGATGTTTGGAAAAGGGGCATGACTGTGTCAGAAAAGTGTGAGGTGGAGGGGGTCCCCATCTCTTTCTGACATGGCCATGCATCTCCCCAAGCATCATGATGTCAACGCTCAAAAGGTGAGAGGCAGGAGGTGTAAGCACACCCCCATGAACCCTCCACTTAGCTGCCATGGTCATGAGCCTACTGGAGGACTGGCCGGGGTATGGCCAATGGGACTCTAAAAGGGGGGGACGGGAGCAAAAACAAGTCCACCCATAGATCTCCCATATCCTGCAATAGTAGCTATGGCCCATGCCCATATCACCTGTTCCAGTATTGGGGTGAAAATTCGTTGCCCAAGACCCCTGCCTCTTGTTCTAAGCAACTTCTGGAAGAACTGAATGAGCACTTTGAGAAATGCCTGAATGATGTCAGCACATAGTGTGTGCTGTAAATGCAGCGTTATATAGAAGTGTCAACGGATATGAGACCATCACAGTGAATGTTTCAAAAGTAAAGAAATATAGTATGGAAACTCCTAGTTAGCTCACTTAATTATCCACTGACCATTTACTTTGGGGACCTAGTTACAAATATATCCTTATGACAATGACAGGAAATCTATCTGGAAAAGTCTGCAGAAAGGTTATTAATGAAGAGAGTTTATAATGCCTGCAAGCTGAAATACCTTTACACTCCCTTTTTTGCCCAATAGTTCCTTGGAGGGTCATCTCTAGGGTCAACAGTGGCGTGCAGAATAGACCCTGCTTGTGCACAAAAAAGAGAGTACTTCGGTATTGTCAATCCTTTATCCTTGGATGGTACACTAGAGGCTGACATTTAATACCCTGAGTATATAGATGTTTGAAAGCTGGTTATTGTAACAAAGGAAGCCATCCAAACTCTGCAAGACCGAATGGATCAGATAAAGCTGACACCAAGATAAATCTGCTTTACATCTATTCCTGCAAAAGTTTTGCTAATCTAGGTAGTTATAGCTTTCCCGGAGCAAAAGAGCAAAAAACCTGGCATTACAGCAAACCAACATCTTGCCCCTATTTGTTATCTCCAAAGTACAACATGCTAGTCAAAGACCATTTTTTCTACAGTATTGTGGATGAACCCCATTAAATTAAGGAAGATAAAAGAGAGAAAGAAGGAGCCTGTTACTCCTGGTTGAACCTCCATGGGCGTGTAGATTTTGTTTGTTTACTGAATGCATTAATTTAGCTCTCTCATAGACACAGCCGCATCTCCCAACCAGTCAAAAACTTTAACACCTCCTCTTCATTAGCCAGTATTTATGCTGCCAGATTGGACTTTCATATGGAAGCCTGGAGCGCTTCTGGTACAGATGGCGAAGACGACTCTCATGAGATTGATGACTCTAAAGAAGTAACACAGCACTAAGTCAGAAGGTGCAAATGTTAACATTCCAGCTTAGAAGAGAAATATTCACTGCGTACACTTTCCAGGTTTGTTTTTTCATGCATTGAAGGGGGGGGGGAGCCCTCACCACACCTCATAGCTGGCAAGTGAATGATGCATTTACTTTAGCTTCTTTTGTATGTCAACTGTTCATGCCTCAGGTTCTTAACCTTTACTTTCAAAACATGGTTCAGAGCCTAGCTTTGGAGGTGGGGGGGGATGGTATTCTTATAAATGTTTCATTTAACAAAGGCGCTATTATAAGAAGGTTCAGTGGTGAGTCTGAATGGTATTTATTGTTTTAGTTTTCAGAGCTTCCATACATCTGCTGCCTGTCAAAGGCAGATACTGAATTCATAAAACAAGTGGCCTGTCTGAAAGAAGTCTCTTCTCGGTAGCTCAACCTCCAGGAATATGCATGATGTTCAGTCACAGGAAGTAAATGTTCTTATTAGCTGCAAAGGCAATACCTTAAAACATCCTCTCTCATATGAGATGGGATTTCTTAATAAAGCACTTAAGCGCAGCCTTAAGTCTGTCCTTGTTCACTAATGCCCATAAGCGTGTGCTTAACTATAAGGATGTGCCTAATTGGTTGGGTGAATTGGAGCATTAAAGAGGAATCATTCATAGTTACAGTTACTGAACAAGCATGGGGGAATCCATCCCTAAGATTTTGTTATGTCTGTGGTTCCCAAGACCACTGTCATCCCTCCAAAAATATGTTGCAGACCCACAGCCCTGTACATCCTTGTGTATCTGCAGAAAGCATGCAATATTTAATTAATAATTTATAAATTTATTATATAGCCATCAGCCGTCACAAAAGACACGTACACACAAAACGTAACAAGTCCCTCCAAAGACATATCAGCATTATGTAAATCCCATATACAAAACTGCTACTATTAGGTATCCAGTGTACATCTTACTGGAAAAACAAAATGCAGTATGCACACATATTCTCAACCAGGTAACAGACACCAAAAAGAAAAAGGATATATCAGACTCCCAAGATACTTAACGAGCAACAGAAATGGGAATAGAAATCCCAATAGTTTAAATTCTTTGGTCGTAAGCGTTCAGGGATACTGTCTTAAACTTTAAAGACCAATGAGAGAAATGTAGTGACACCAGCTGTTGTTTTGGGGTCCTGATCCATTAAAAGAAACACCACCACCTCCTGAGGGGGGCAAGAACTTCTTGCAACAGTAAGAGGATCAATATGCAATGATCTCCAATTTGAGTAAGCTGGGCAATCCAGTAATATGTGCGCAGTTGTCTCAGGTACCGTCCTATTAGCTTTAAGAATGCAGTATTGGCAGACCCTCTCGTTGTATGGAATTCCTTTCAGTCTACCTTCAGTAAATGCCGATGGGAAAATGTTAAACCTTATCAACGTAAATGCTATTCTGTTATGCCATAGTAACTGATTTGATAAATAAGAGGCCCCTCCTAAAGGGGTCAGGAGCTTGCTATAAATCTGGGAGACCTTCTAATTAGCAATATGCTCCCTTAGGGACTGGTACTCTTGATCTTTTAATCTAGTTCTAATTTCAGCCCAAGCCCTTGGGAAAGGAAAAGGAAGGATATAAGTTATGGAAAATACCAATCAATGGAGGATCTCTTCAACCTTACTTGGCCACTGGCCTGAGGCTGAATGCATTGTCACCCACGATAAAGAGTCTTTCTGTCTATCAAATTCAGATGCAGCCAGAATTTCAAAATGGCTAATTTAGCCAATGAAGCTACAGGGCTAACTCCTGTCTCTGCTCTAAGTAAGAAGAGTCATCAGCGTACCTTTAGGCTCGTATAAAATCAAGTGCAACATTCTATTTTGTTCTGCCTCAAGATCATCAGTCATTGCTAGGCTCCAGACTGGAGCGCCATATAATAATTGGGGCACCATTTTAGCTTTAAGTAGCTTCAGAGTCGGCTTGAATAATTTCCCACCCTTGGCCCAATAGAAACTAGTGATTCCTTGGCATGTGGCCGTAGCTGCGGCCCATGCAGATCTAAAATGTAGACACCAAGACAGAGAGATGGAGACAATAATTCCCAGATATTCATAGGATCGAACTTGTTTGATACAGTGGAACTCCATGAACCATCTATGCTGTGTCAGGGCTTTGCCCACCACCAAAACCTTGGTCTTAGTATAATTAATTTGTAGTGATTCCTCTTTGCAATAAGTGCAGAAAGCTGCCATCAACCGCCTCAGCCCAATCTGAGTGCGGGATATAAGCACTGTATCATCTGCATATAACCCCATAAATGGTATGATTGGGAGTGTAGGCAGTCCAAACGCCTACTGGTATATGCCAGATGCGTTTGGGTAAGAGAACATTCTGCGGCATCTCAACTGCAATTTTGGATAGTAAGAGGCCACCATAGGGCCTTGATAAAGGGAAAAAAATCTGAGCATGCTCAATTGATCTGGGCTAAGCTCTATGTAGCTGCCTCCCTGAGGGACTCTAGGACATTTTGGGCCATTCTAAATGCCGAGTTCTTCAACGGTACAGGCGGCAGTACAACCCCGATTGAGGCACGGGTATGGGTATCCTTTTTTCCACTACTCTTTGGGTCAGAGATAGAGGACGAGGACAACCTTCTTTTTAACTCTCTCAATTCTATGTATCAGTCAAGTATTTCATCTTTCAATCCGCAGGTTACCTCAGCCCAGGTGGCTGAGGCAATCAAATCTTTCAAACGTAATAAGTCACCAGGTATCGACTTTGTTGTCGCTGAAGTTCTGCAGGCGTGTCCGGATTGGTGGTCTCCTTTGTTGGCTTCCTATTTTTCAGCCATTAATCGTACGCTGAGAAAACCCCAAGATTGGGAGATGTCTATAATTGTCCCTGTTTTCAAAAAAGGGGACGTTAGGGACCTGAGCTGCTATCGCCCTATTAGCCTGCTCCCAGTGATAGGCAAACTTTATACTAAGCTACTGATCAATCATCTTGAGGGCCTATGGGAAGAATCTGATCTCACAAGAGCAGAATGCCTTCCGAAAGGGTTTTTCGGTTATAGAAAACTGTTTAATTTTGACCCATACAATTACGAAGTATGTTAGAATAAGAGCAGGGACGATCTTTTTGGCCTTTATTGATTTTTGAAAGGCTTTTGACTCTGTTTCAAGGAAGACATTCTGGATGAAGCTTCTCCATTTGGGGATAGACCAACACTTATTGTCTTTGCTTATCCAGGTCCATTCTGGGAATCTCGCGAGAGTGAGGTTGAGAACTGATGGCACCCTTTCGCCCCCTTTTCGGATTAAGAGAGGAGTTAGACAGGGATGCGTTCTGGGCCCTCTTCTCTTTAATCTTTATTTAAGTGATCTGCCAGCTAAGTTGGCCTTGTGTGACTGTCATCCTCCTAAGATTAAAGACAGGTGCCTCCCTGTATTGATGTACGCTGATGACATTGTTCTCTTGTCGCAGACGCAGAGGGGCCTGCGTGATCTGCTAGGGGCCTTGATGGATTATTGCGTGGAGAATTATTTAGATGTCAACTTACAGAAGTCCCAAATAATGGTTATGGGCAATAAAAGGACCCTAAAACGTAGTTGGCTCATTAGAGGAAAGGAGTTTCAACAAGTTTCCTCATATATCTACTTAGGGATTTCTATTTCCAATAATGGATCATGGGTGAGGCATAGGAAGCTATCAGTTCTAAAGGCAAGGAAGGCATATAAGGGGATTCTACGGCTGGCATCCAGTTCGGTCAGAACAAAGGTATCCCTTGTTCTGGATGTCTACCGAGCAAAGGTACAGTCAATTCTTACTTTTGCGTCAGAGATCACTCTCCTGATGGATATTCAGCCATTGGAGATGGTACAGAATGCATTCCTGAGAGGGTTGTTGAGGGTACCCCAGAGTGTTCCTGCCATGGTGGTTAGAGCTGAGATGGGTATTCTGGCGATAGACTGTCTTAGGAAGCAGCGGGCCTTGGGGTATTGGCTTAGGCTGATTAATCAGGCCAAGCCTTCTCTACCAGCGCTTTGTCTGGAGGAGAAGTTGGATTATTTGGGGGCACTATTGTACCCCTGGACCTCCCTAGTTCTGACCTATCTCTCCAAAGAAGGCTTTTCAATCCCCTGCATTCGGGGGAAAAGCTTACCCCTGCAAAGAAGCTTGGTAAAGCAAAGGCTAGTGGATATACGGTCTTGGCCCCTCATACCTTAGGGACCGCCTCGCCTTTCGCGCTCCAGGGCGGCTCCTGCGGTCTGCCGGGGGTGCCCTCTTGGAGGTCCCCCGTGTTAAACGGGGGGCCACGATGGAGAGGGCATTCTCGGTAGTGGGGCCGCGGCTGTGGAACTCCCTTCCGGAGGAAGCTCGCCTGGCCCCAAGCCTTCTAACATTTCGGCGGAACTGTAAGACCTGGCTGTTTGCCCAGGCCTTTGGGGGAGGGTAGGGAGGGGTTGTTTTTTTAATCCCCTACCCATTTGTTTTGTCTAGCCCTGTTAATATTTATATTGAATATTTGATTGTTTTTATCTGAATTTTAATGTATTTTATTGTTTTAATTGTTTTGTGTTGTGAGCCGCCCCGGGCTGCGTTGCAGGAGGGGCGGGATATAAATTTGTTTAAATAAATAAAAAAATAAATAAAATATCTCTAAGCAGGAAGACTTGGCAGCCCTGGCTACCTGGAAAGTAGCCCCCCAGTTATGCCTTTTTAAGCAGATGCGTAGAGCTGAGTCCTATTTAGACATTTTAAAGGAAGCCACACTTCGGAGAGCCTTCACATGCCTTTGCTTTCAGCTTCTTCCCACTGCTGTGGTGGAGGGCCGATACAACAGTGTGCCTTACAATTTGAGGCTTTGTCCTTGTACAAATTCTGTGGTGGAAGATCTTGAACATTTTGTATTTTTTTGGCCCTTTTACGAATTTCTTAGGCGGACTTGGCTAATTCCGTTATGAGGAGAGCGAGGCCTTTCCAATAAAGATAAATTGATAGAGTTACTGGCATCCCAGGACGTCCCATATATACGGGCTGCAGCTACTTTTGCCCTGTTGGCGATTAGAATTCGTAACGCAGTAACAGGATGTTGATATCCAAGAGAAACTGCTCTTCCTTATCCCACTCTGCAGGGGATCCTTTTTCCCTTGAGTTTTGGTATATATCTTACAAATTGTTTATGTACGATTGTTTGCTGATGTTTTTGGAGTTTTTATTTGTATTTGTTATTTTGACCATGGCGAAAGCCAGTGTTAATAAATTTATTATTATAAGTACAAGCTGAAGAGTAAGGGTGCTAAAATGCAACCCTGTCTAACCCCTCTTGAAAACTCAATATATTGGGTAAGGTTAGCCTGTTTATTCATTCTAACTTGAAGCGATGTATGCATGTGTACAGTCATAATTAGAAACAACAACCTGAGATCTATCTGGTACCATTTTAACTTCTGTCATGGTCTCTACTCACTGAATCAAAAGCTGTCTTAAGAGCGAAAAAACAGATACAGAGTCTGGAGGATTTAGCCTTTAACTGGACATACTTAGCTATCAGTTGATTTAAGAGAAAAATATGATCAAGGGTTGATACTCCTTTTTTAAAACCCGCCTGCTTCCGCCCTATAAGTTTCCTTGAGTATACCCAAGACTGCAATCTGGCCAACAAGTATTTAGCATATAGTTTACTGACTACACTCAGCAAGCTGATTGGTCGGTAATTAGCCGGATCTTTAGGGTCCCCTTTTTTTAAAATGGGCACCACCACGCTTTGGGACCAAACTGTAGGTATCTTGCCTGACTCATTTATGGCAGTGAACGTCAAAGCCATGAAGAGCTTGCAATAAGACAAGTGGCCTCCATCTCTGCTGGTGTCACAGCCATCTACTAGGGATGGAGAATGACTGTAATACATCACAGTCAGCACAGGTGCATTGCACTCAATCCCCAGCCCATGATGCTGATACCAGAGGGGACTGAAATCTACTTTGCAGTAGCGTGGCAAAGAACTGGTGGTCAGTTCCACAGACCAGCTGCACACCACTTACCCTGGCTTCACAGACCACCAAAGGTCCCTAACTCATATTTTGGGAACTCCCGTGTTACTAGGTTTCTGGATTCATCAGTCCAGGAATGTGTATTTCACCCATGGGGAGAAGTGTGATCATTTATTTCCTATGGCACTATAACCTTCTCCATGGTAATATGATGCTATGCAGATTAAAATAATGGATGAGAACTTCTCCTGCAGAGGTGAAAACAAAGAAGATGGGAGAGTATATACATAGAAAAAAGCAAACCACAACCTCCCCCTAAATCCAGTAAGGGCTGTGAATTTGATTGATTTTTTGACAGAGCCCACAAAGTATGGCTCACAAAAGAGGAGTCGACCACCGTGCTTCCTTAACGGCAATCAAAAATCTATTGCAGTGCAGGAGCGTTTAAGTAGCTTCACTGGATTTACAAGAACTCAAGTCAATCAAAGATGTTCCAAGCAACTGTCTCACACACTAAACACCTCTGAAATTTGGAACGTCCACCACTAAAGGAAGGAGAGTTGGAGAAATTAAATTGATGTGGATGTCCATCTTTTTTTTTTTTTTAGTCATTGGTGCACTATAATAATTTCCTGCATCACAAAAATATGCAAAAGGGAACCACAATTAGCCCAAACAATTGGTTTAATCACAGCTGGATTAAACTTTGAGGAATGTTTACAGTCATTTTATGTCTAGGAAAAGGGCAGATAAGATCATACATTTTTTAGAACTAACCTAGACATTCATTCCATGGCATTAGATGTTCTGTGGTAGTCTTCCCCTTCCCTCTTTCCAATAGGACCTGAAATATGTTTGCTGCCTGTATTTATTGCATGTATACAATAAAATGTATATGGAGGCGTGGAAGAAATACCAGAAGGCAATTATTAATTTCACTGTCTTTTCATGAGGTTTATATATTAAGCTCGTCTTTGTGGAAAGCGAGAGGAATTGCTAAAAACAGTTAATTTCTGGGCTGATCTTATTTATACATTGGATGCTAATCCCCTTTCATATTTCCCATGTGCTTCTTTCTTCAGAGAGATACTGTCCCTCGGTGACCTCTCCATAGCATTTCATTAAATGCCTTCAGCCCCAGTAAATTACAGCACTTTAAAACCATTGAGTTTAGCATATAAAAAGCGAGAGGGTTTCTGTACCCTGCCATGGGATAAGGTGTGATGAAAATCCCGTACAAGCTGAACTGTACTTCCTAATCAAATGGGTGTAACAGATGGCTGCTAGAGCAAGCCATCACAATGGAAATATCTGCAGTTCTCATGGTAACGGAATCTGCCAGGTCTGAGGGATTTGCTGTTTTCCAGGACATCTGAGCTGCAATCTCTTTCGAGCTGTCTAGCAGTCTCAGTCTCGCTCTCTCTCTCACTCGCTCAGCGTGATGGAGATAGAGTTGAAAGGTGGAGCCTGATTTTGTATTCCAGCTGTGATTAAAGCCATGCACGCACACACATACAGAATCAATATCGCTGCATATTCATTAGGCTATCTAGAACCTCATTAACTGTTCAGGCAGAACAGCAAGAAAATTATAATATGCCTTCTTCAGGGGGGAAGAAAAGAGAGAGAGAGAGACTGAGAGAAAGGGAGAGCATGCGGATGGGGAATTAAGATGCATGAGACGTACCTTTTAATAAAGATATGGAGCAATATTAAAACAAGCAGTTGTTTCCATCTCGTGGCAGCATGTCAAGATGACTTAACATACCAGGATGAAACATCTGGCCCGAAAAAAAGAGACACAATGTCTAATTTCCAAATCATTATATAGAATCCATGGAAGAAAAAAAAACCACACACACACAATGGATAAACAAATATGTACCTTAAAATGAAAGCATGTGACAGACCTCTTTGCAACGTGCAATCAGAAAGGTGAGCCTTCTCATCAGGTGTAGGTTAGCATATAGAAAAAGAGCTTTAATTATAAATCTTGGGTCTGGGTTTAAACCATAGGACTCTGAGGAAGGTTTCTTCTGTTGCCTCATGTTCTTCATATTTTACAGCAGAGGGGGAGAAATAATCATTCATGAGTCTGTTTTATTAAAGTCTTTTCCTTCAAATCCCTATCAATTTAAAGAAAGAAGGAGAAGTATACTGCCTCCTTTTGCTACGCTACCTGCTAGAAAACACACAGAGAGCTAATTCACAGCTGCCTATTCTCTTGGGTATTTGAGCCTGAAGATCAGGCAACATATAAGAATTCAGCTGTGGCTCAAAATGGAAACAAAGAGGACCATTCTTAGCAAGCTAGGCAACGTGAAATGAAAAACTACAGGCTGTAGACAGTGGGCCCCCTTGCATGCTGATCCACCACATTGTCCTCAAGGGCACTACTGTTAAATACATATGACATCCAAAGAGATGAAGAGAATGCTTTCCAGAATAAAATGATTGGATCTCCTTTTTTCATGATGTAGAATAGGGAGGACAATGCAAGCATCTAAAGTACCACTCAAGAACAAGTTCTGTAAGATGGCATTGTCTACCCATCATGCAACCCTGAAGAGCCATATTATATAACTTTTCTTTTTCTAAAAAGCTTTTACTGAATCTCCTTTCCCATAGTAATAATGGCAGTGACAACTTTCTGGACAGCAAATTTAAGTCTTAACAAGTTGAGTTGATTAGTTTCATATAAATGTAAGAAGTGC
This sequence comes from Sphenodon punctatus, assembly GCA_003113815.1. Taxonomy (NCBI): domain Eukaryota; kingdom Metazoa; phylum Chordata; class Lepidosauria; order Sphenodontia; family Sphenodontidae; genus Sphenodon; species Sphenodon punctatus. The sequence continues at coordinate 7,259,307 of QEPC01011796.1, read as the reverse complement.
ATTTACAATAGAAACAGTTTCAGTAATAGTGCTTCACAGCTTTGGAAACGTCTGCACACATTAACTGCTTAGACACTTTTGTTGATCCTAAGCAAAGATCCATGTAATGACAATATAATGATAAGATTTTGGATCTGTAGCATTATCCTTTATTCTGAAGATCCCAAAGCACAATACAAATTAATTCTGCTTCCCTTACAGTGAGTAATACCTTGTCACCATTCATTTTAACAGGGCTCTGTCTCTGGTACACAACTTATGTCAGAGTTAATTGCCCTGTTTCCAAAGACAATGGGTGTTCTCTGTGTCAAGGAAGGCTACATATTTTAAGACACCCATAGCAGGAACTGTCTGCAATGCTTCCCTCCAGATTCAGGATGGAGAGGAAGCAAGGCAAATCTGTTGCTGGTTGAGCCAGAGCACATCCTGTTAAACCTGGTCCAGGAACTAGGGACAACCAGACAAGGAGACAGGTGTGGCTATTCATGCAATAAAGCATTGTTGTACTCAACGTGAGTAAATATGACAGATTTTGGTCCTAAGGCTAGACTCTGCCACATGCTCATCATTCTGACTTTTGGGATTTTAAGCAAGAGGTATCAGAAATATTTCCACTGGTTTCATGCAGCCGAACACTCATAGCAATAGCACTTTTTGATCCTTCAGTGTCAGCTCTTCCTTTCATTTTGTCTCTGCTGCCTTTTTGCACAAGTTGTGTCTCATGCCAGAAGTAGTCCAGTTGGCATGAACGGAACTGCTCCTGGAATACGTTATTACTCCAGGATGGCAGTATATGGAACTTGGGCCCTGATTCAAGGTCTGTGAGCGTGTGGGACCAAAACTGCAATTGACAGTCTCTGGTACACAACCTAAGTCAGAGCTCACTGTCCAGTTTCCAAAGACAAAGGGTGGTCCCCGTGTCAAGGCAGGCTACACATTTTAAAACACCACCATAGGAATAGTCTGCAATGCTTCCCTACAGCTTCAGGATGGAGAGGAAACAAGGCAAACTAAAACTGAGAGTGCAGGGTAGCCCAGGGAAAGTCCCTCACCTCCCAGCCCTACCAACACCACAGCATCCACTTCAGCCCTGCTTCTTCCTCTCCTAGTCACAGTGGGGTGGGAGACAGGCTACCCTGCATGCACAACTGCAGTTTGGGTCCACACACGCATAGACCTTGGATTAGGGCCTTCATGACCATTTCACCCGCCACTGAAATGCAAATGCCCTGACCCTCATTCTAAGGTTAAACTGGTGACTATCTGTACAGGTTTACAATCTGTAAGGTCTGTAAGGAAACAATGCATAACCATATAGAGCAGGGAGCACCTTCATGGGGAGAATTCAACTGCCTTTTTTCTATGAATCCACAAGAGAAATATCACATAATCACAGCAGTTCCCAAACTTTCAGGGGCCTAATAGTCACTTGTAAACCTTATGGTCTATCACAACCCAATAAGTATATGGTGTAGCATTAATGGCACTCATGTCCCTTTGACATATCATCAAAGGGGTGTGGCATTGTGGTCACAATTGTGGCAACCCAATTTGGGGTTGAGAAGCACCATATAATCCACCCATAATTTTTTTTAAAATATGTTTTCCAGCTGCACTAAAGAGTACCCATACTTTGCTTGCCCTGAGTATTATGCCTTTATGCTGTTTTTTGGCCTCATTTAGACAGTTAATATCATTGAGGTCATATGTGTCTCTCTGTTTTAAAGGGCACCAAACATGCCCAGAAAGCTAAGCTCGCAACAGTAATAAAGTTGACAGAATGTAACTGATAACCCAATTTGGAAAATATGGCCAAGACAAAAGGAGAGACATCCTGTAACAGCTGACTGTGACAGGCAAGGGGCTGGAGTTTCATACCGAAAGGCAGATGAGTGCATAGCCAGGAGCAGGCTGGGTCAGTGCCAGATGATCCACTGTTTGTTCCTACAAACAGTGGATGATCCACTGTTTGGGCCAGGAATAGAGTCAGAAGCCAGGCAGATTCAAAGATCAGGGAGGGAGTCATTCCATCAGAAAGAAGGCAGGTCAGATAGGAAAGTCTAGGGTCTGGCAAGGTGCAAGGTTGAGAGGATCGATAAGCCAGTTGAGTCATTGAGATCTGCAAGTGTCTGATGTCTCATCATCATGGAAATAGAGGCATGGACCAAAGCAATGGTGTACAGTGAGCTTTGTTCTTCCCTGCATTTTCCTGCAGAAACCTTCAGATCCAAAGAACCTTCTCCATCTCCCTTGTATCGGAGGTGAAATTAACAAGTTTTGTCTTCCACTATGAATCCACTTGAACCAGTTAGCACCTCCTTGCATGGTTTTGACATGTGTTAAGAGAGTGCCTCTACAGACAAACCCAGACCCCCTACCACAGGTAGCACTGACTTCTCCTTTATCAACTTGGCACAGATGCTGAAGTTTCTATTCAAGTATGCTCCTCTAAATGCACTGTGCTTTCCCAGGGAGACTGCATGCATGCTTCACTATATATCTGATCAAAGAAGCAACATGGGATTCTTAATGGTTGGCTGTATTCGAAGTAAGAAGCTTTCTATCAGGAGGGGCTTTATACTCAAGGGAGATAATGTGAATTTTAACAATAACAGGACAGCCGGTAGCCACGAGCTTATCAGCATTAGCTTATCTTGAAAACATGTTTGGTTCTCCCTCAGTTCTACCAGCTAATGTTCAGGAAGTAGTCAATTTAATAATAAGGTTCAGAAATGTCAAGTTCCAGGCACCAAGTGAGGGAAACCTGGAAAAGAATATTTGGCAAATAAACAGAAATCAAAAATTCTAGGCATATCTGAGAAAGAGAACTTTATTTCTATGGCATGGCTTTTCAGCCCAAAGCAGATTAGCTACCCAGTTAGCTTTCTATTTGTGGAGAAAGTGTCATGTAATAGAATGGATGCAAAATTCAGAAGACCTGGGTTCTAATCCCACCTGCTTCTTTTACGCAAGTCATTTCTCCTCTGAGATTCAACTGGTTGTAAAGTGAGGATCATAAATTTGTAAGGCATTTTGAGACCCATGGATGAAAAGTTCAAGCTGCTGACATTAAATGCCTGCTGTGGTTTTAGTTAAAGCAAGAAACGAAAGATTACATTTGCAGTTATGAATTAGGTGCATACTAAGGAGTTCAATAATGATATTTGGAAGTATATTGCATCTGTGCTACATAGTTTATTTCAGGGTACAAATTATGGCGTTGACCTTGATCTATATGTAATGATATCACTGGTCAGAATACCAGTGGGCCCTGAACCTATGACCCTGGATTCTAAAAGCATGAATCTCTGTGGCTTGAGCCCCTTAGCTGGAAAGTCATCAGAGACTCATAAATATCTGTGGTGTGATCCATCCAACAGAAGGCAACAAAATCTCAAACACAGCCTATGTGATGAGTAATGAACAGAAAACCTTCAACAATTTCAGAACTAGCTACTGACTTGGGACAACTTCGCCTCCGGCTGCAAGTGGTAAACATCACTGTACTACGGAGCTGCTGGACCGGACCCTGTGTGTTGAAGGATCTAGAGAGGTGAAATGCACTTCTGGATGCATGGGGACATCCGTGGAAATGGCACAGTGGTGGTGGGGGATGGGTGTTTTCCTGTGTGAACAGCACAGGCGTTGGGTGGGGGGTATGTACATGCTCCTGCGCAACACCCACCTCCACCCATGGAGCCTCCTCCAGTTTGCCGAATGGCTCTGTGAGTTGGTGGTGGGTGAAGATGGGTGTTGCATGTGAGCACGTACCCACCCCCACCCACCACCGGTGCTGTTTGCACGGGCAAACACCCATCCCCCCACTGCACCATTTCCACGGACACCCACACGCTCTAACACCCTCACACAAACCCAGTAGGGGAGGGGGGCATCCGTGTAAAAACGGCCTGTGAATGCAAGTAGGAAAATGAAGAGATTCAGGGTTGAAGCCGGCTCACCGGCGAATGTCACTAGGGAATATACAGGGAAAAGAAAGGGTGGGAAATAGCACAGGAGTTGGGGGGACTGAATGGGCCAGAGGAAAACATAGTGACACAAAGGAAACCTTTTTAAAGGTTTTATTGAACATTTTAAATTTTAATTCATAACCTAAATATACCTTGCTACAACTTATGCTAATTGCTTCTTCAATGGCAATGGAAAACAGTTGTTCCCCATTTGTAAATTATCATGCCCACCTCCCTTAATCTGTCCTCCAGGCTAAGTATACTCAGTCCTTTCAACCTTTACTTGTTCTAAACCCTTGCATATGTTTATAATCACATGTTTATAATCACACGTTTATATGAAAACATATATGTAATACAGCGTGCTTCCCGGGCATAAGTTCCTGCAGGATCAGACCCCGGGGTAGTCACTTCTCTAGGAAATTAGTTCAGTTCAATCCACACAAGTATATCAAAGTCCCAGGCTTCAGCCTGTCATAGTGTCGCGTTGTGCCTCAGTTTCCTCAAAAGGAATTTGCGCTTAGTGGTCCAGGCCTGACATGATCTGGTCTGGATATAGGGCACTCTTTTCCAATATGTGGAAACTCAGTTTACACTTTGCTAATAAGCCAGCCAGCTCAGCAAAGTATTGTAAAGACCATTTATTTGTATAAATGAAGCTATGAGACTTAAGATTATAAAAATATGAAGCAATAGTTTACTTAAGTTCAAAGATCTTAACATCTATAAGATATAACATATGCTCTAAGTATTATTGCTATGGTTGACTCAATGCATCATATAGGATATAACATATTACCCAGTCCTTGATTCTGCCAGATGGATATGAGAAAAGCTCCAAAGAAGGAACTGTATCTGAAAAATCCAGTTCTTCGCTCTCTTCTTATAGAATGAAATTTGCTTGGAAGTCAGCTAAAAATGACGCCAGGTCAAGACTGCTGCAAGGGAGGGTTTTCTCAAAATGCATAGTAAAAAGCCTGTTGATACATTCTAAAACAGGTTGCTATCATATAAGATAGGATTAACAATGAGAAACTCCAAACAAACAAGGCCTCTTCCTGCCCTGCTTGAGAGTCACGTATCTTGACTCTAGTCAACAGAAACTGTTAATTTCTTTAACAGACTTGATTATATCTTCTATTCCAGTAGACAGGCTGATTTTCCAGTATCTGGTCAAGAGTTCAGTAGAAAGGTCACTATAGGACAGCTGTTTAGGAAGTCATCATACAGAGAGGCTAATTCTGATTTCCAATATATTGAAACACAAATGGTCAAAAATATATGCCTATATACAGGATGCATGACAATAGTTCGTCAAGTCCCACAGCAGTATTATCAGTCTCTCTAACACTGGGAATTCAACCCCTCTGGCAACCCTGGCCCTATCTATCCCCATGTCCAGACTCCAGTACCTTGGCTGCAATAGCCCCTCAAGGGACCTGCAGGGGAGTCTTCATAGGCTGTCCTTTTTAGTCCATACCAAACTCCCAGGATGCATGCAGGTCTCAGCCCTGCCCTAAGTCCAGGGGCCCTCCAGGCAGCCCACAGCACTCCCTACCAGTGTTGTCTTCAGGACCTTGGAGTGTGAAGAGCCTGGTTACAAGCAGTCAGGCATCCAAGCTCTCTTCTCAGCCTAGCCAAAGCAGAGAGCAGCTCCCAGGTCTGCTGCCAGACCCAGACTGAAGCTTCTGCAGGCTCCCCTTTATTATTATTATTATTATTAACAAACATTTATATAGTGCCAGCAGTGTACATGGCACTTTACAAAGTAATAAAATAGACACGGTCCCTGCCCCTAGGGCTTACAATCTGAGCGACAGGAGCTGGGGGAGAGACATAGGAAGGGGAACAGAGGGAGAGACAAGGGGTCTAACATTCATGAAGATGCGAGGTCTCAAGTGCACGTACTTGGCTTGGTTACGATGAGAACTCTTTATATAGCTCAAGGGGGCATGGCTAACCCTTCAGGCCTCCAGCCCTTAAAGCCCCAGTACCCTGCCACACTCCCAACTGCTTTTCAATGAGGTCTTCTAGCCAATTCAGGGTTGGCCTTGCCCAGGCCTTCTCCAGCTAACTAGCTTGTCCTCCAGCAAATCCTGTTTCAGCTGGCACTCTTAAAGAGGCAGACGCTTCCTAAGGTTGCTCCCTGCCACAATATAATTTAAGTTTACTGTATATATAATGGCTCCTGTCTCACTTCAGGTAGTTGGGACTAGATGGTCCTTGAGGTTCCTTCCAGCCCTATGATTCTATAATGAACTTGGTTCAATAGTTAATTCTATAATTAACTTAGTTCAATATGCTGCAGTCACATTTTCAAGAAGCTCTCTGCTATCATGTGGCCTAAAATCTTTTATTTTAAAAAATAAAACAAAAAAACCTTGAGATTATTACTAGTCTTGCAATTTGGGAATTCCTAAAATGATAAAAGCTAGCAAACCTATGATAGTTGCCAGATGTCATAGGGGAATTTAGTTGTCTCATAGGGGGCCAGTGTAGCTATGATTTTTAAAGAGGGTTGGTCTGTGAGGAGGTATCCAGTGCGATCCATAGTGGGCATTTAAGGTCTCCATCTTGTGTTCAATTTGGCGGGGGACAGTTTGGGAGTGCTGCTGGTATACCTTGCACCTACCAGTATGGTGGCCTCCCTGCATGCTCTGGCGGAGGCTGTGTCAGAGGTGGTGTTGCGGTCCCCAAAGATGTTAGTCTTGGGGAACCTCAACATTCATGCTGACGCAGTTCTCGGGAGAGCCGAGCATGAGTTCATGGCCGCCATGGCAACCATGGGCCTGTCCCAGAGGGTCAACAGCCCGACACATCTTGGAGGACATACCTTGGACCTTATGTTTCGCACTGGCCTTGAGGCGGGTGCTCCATTAATGGGGGAGATATCAGCTGTGCCCTTGTCATGGACAGATCATTACCTCCTACAGACCTCCCTTTTAGCACATGTCTGCCCCCGGAAGGGTGTGGAACCTACTCGGATGGTCCACCCCCAGAGGCTGTTGGACCCATTGCAGTTTCTAGGTGCTCTGGGGGAGTTACCCTCTGACCTTGATGACCGTCTCATCAACGACCTCGTTAAGCTGTGGAACACCTTGCTGATGGAGGCTATCCATTGGACGGCTCCCAGGCATTCGTTACCTAAGCGGAGGCTCCACAGACCTCCATGGTTTTTTGAGGAGCTGCAGAGGCTGAAGCAAGCTGGACAACAGTTGGAGCGATGGTGGCGTCGTTCTCGTGCTAAAACCGACAGATTGTGGCATAGAGCTAGTTTACAAGACTATGCCGTGGCTATGCGGGTAGCAAAGAGGGAGTTCTTGGCTACCCTCATAGTATCCGCAAAATACCGTCCAACAGAGCTGTTCCAGTCTGTGCAGGGGCTGGTCAGTCCGGCCCCCCTCAACCCTGGAGTTGAGTCATCATCTGCCCGCTATGACATGTTTGCGGATTATTTTGAGGATAAAATCGCTCGTATTCACCACGACTTCGATGCCACACTTAGTACAGTAGAGGAGGTAGAGGTTGTAAATGCCCCGTCATGTCCAATTTTGTGGGATCAATTTCAGTTGGTGACACCCGCTGATGTGGTGGAGGTTCTGGGGGCGGTTCGGGCCACCTCTTGTGAATTAGATCCATGCCCATCCTGGCTAGTTAAGAGCTGTCGGGAGATAATGGGGCTGTTGCTGGACAGGGTGGTCAATGCCTCCCTTCGGGAGGGCAGAGTGCCAAGCTGCCGCAAGGAGGCGGTGGTGCGGCCTCTGCTCAAGAAATCATCGCTTGACATTGACTCCGTTGCCAACTCTCGGCCTGTCTCTAACCTTCCCTTTTTAGGGATCTTGACCGTGTCGGTTATTTTGATCCCTTTCAGTCTGGCTTCTGTCCGGGTTATGGCACTGAGACCACACTTGTGGCTTTGGTAGATGATCTCTGCCGTGAGAAGGATTGGGGCCGCCACAAGAAGGATTGGGGTCCATCGACCCTATTGATCCTGTTAGATCTTTCGGCAGCATTTGACACCATTGACCATGAGATGTTGGTGACGCGCCTGCGGGACAGTGCAGGGGTGGGCAGAACTGTTCTCGAATGGTTCCGTTCATTCCTGACCGGAAGAACTCAGCGAGTGGTGCTCAAGTGATTGTTTTTCATCTTACCCAGACCTCTCATGTGGGGTTCCGCAAGGTTCTGTTTTGTCTCCTCTCCTGTTCAATGTGTGTATGCAGCTGCTCAGCGAGGTGATTAGAGGGTTCGGGGTGAGGTGTCATCAGTATGCGGATGACACCCAACTGTACCTCTCATTTTCAACCGACCCAGGCCCGGATGTCTCGGTGCTTACCCAGTGTTTGGCAGCTGTTGGGGACTGGATGAGGGCTAACTGACTGCAACTGAATCCTGACAAGACAGAGGTGATGTTAGTGGGTAAGTCAGTGGAGATGACGGCTCCCTCGATTGACGGGATCTGTCCTCCACTGACCTCCCAGGTACCTGGGGGTGCTCCTCGATGCGCAGCTCCGCCTGGATCTCCAGCTGGAGGCTGTGGCGAGGAGTGCCTTCCGCCAGTTACATCTGGTGCTGCGGCTTTGACTGCTGGTTTCGGTTCCTGACCTGGCCATGATCATCCATGCTTTTATTACCTCTCGGTTAGACTACTGCAACGCGCTTTACGTGGGGCTACCTATGGTGATGGCTCGGAAGGTGCAGCTGGTACAGAATGTGGCAGCCCAGTTCTTGGTGGGACTGGGCCGCCGGGAGCACATTACACCAGTGCTCCGATCTCTGCACTGGCTGCCAATAGTCTTCTGGGCTCAATTAAAAGTGTTGATTTTGACCTATAAAGCCTTACACAGCCTGGGCCCTGCCTACTTGTGAGATCACCTCATTGCCTGGGTTCTAGACCGGCCCCTGCAGTTGGCCAGGGGTGCCGTGTTGGAGGTCCCCTGGGTTTCCCGGGGGGGGGGCATGCAGGATAGGGCATTCTCAGTGGCCACGCCGTGCCTCTGGAATTCCCTCCCAGTGGGGGCCCGTCTGGCCCTTGGCCTCCCAGCCTTTCGTAGGAATTGTAGGACCTGGCTGTTCCATCAGGCGTTTGGTGAGGGAGAGGGGTAATGGGGTGGTAGAGGGTAGGGAGAGTGGGGAAGGGTTGTGTGTTTTTTCTTTTGTATTATTATTACTGTGTTTATGGAGGGATGATGTTTTAATGTGTTATACTATTACTCTTTTTACTGATGCTGTCAGCCACTCTGAGCTGCCTGTGGCAGGAGGTGGCAGGGTATACATTCTTAAACTAAAATAAATAATAAATAAAATTAATAATAATAATAATAATAATTAAAGTTTCAACAGATCCAGGCCCAGCTGTCTCAGTGCTTACCCAGTGTTTGGCAGTGGTGGGGGATTGGATGAGGGCTAAACAACTGCGATTGAATCCTGAGAAGACAGAGGTGATGGTAGCGGGTAAGTCGGTGGAAGTGACAGCTCCCATGGTTGATGGGATCTGTCCTCCGCTGATTTCCCAGGTACGGAGCCTGGGGGTGCTCCTCGATGCTCAGCTCCGCCTGGATCTCCAGGTGGAGGCTGTGGCAAGGAGTGCCTTCCGCCAGTTACATCTTGTGTGGCAGCTTCGGTCGCTGGTTTCGGTTCCTGACCTGGCCACGATCATCCATGCTTTTATCACCTCTCGATTAGACTACTGTAACACGCTCTACTTGGGGCTACCTATGGTGACATCTTGGAAGCTGCAGCTGGTGTAGAATGCAGCGACCCAGCTCTTAGTGGGACTGGGCCGCCGGGAGCACATTACACCAGTGCTCCGGTCTCTGCACTGGTTGCCAATAGTCTTCCGGGCTTTATTCAAAGTGTTGGTTTTGACCTATAAAGCCTTACATGGTCTGGACCCTGTCTAGTTGCGAGATTGCCTCACTCTCGGGGTCCTAGCCCGGCCCCTGCAGTGGTCCGGGGGCACCACATTGGAGGTCACCCGGATTTTCCGGCGGGCCACGCAGGATAGGGCATTCTCGGTGGCTGCTCCATGCCTTTGGAACTCCCTCCCGATGGGGGCCCATCTGGCCCCGGACCTCCCATCTTTCCGAAGGAGTTGTAAGACCTGGCTGTTCCGTCAGGCATTTGGCAAGGGAGAGGGGTGGGTAGGGGGTGGGGTTGGGGAGGGAGGGGGTGGTTTTTATTCCTTTCTTTTGTATTGATGTTTTATTATATTTTATTATATTGATTGTTGATGTTTTTAGCCGCCCCGGGTTGCCTGTGGCAAGAGGGGCGGGGTATACATTTTTAAAATAAATAAATAAATATATTGCAGTGAGTGTCCTGTATTTGTGGAGTCACAAATTCAGACTAATATCCCATATGGGCCTAATCTTGCACACACTCATATAGGTATCTATTATTGATGCAAGCAGCCCCATTGACATAAAATGTAAGCATAGGTTTACATTTTATGTAAGCATAGGTTTGGAAAAGCAAACCAGGAAGCTGAAAAGCCTTCAACACAAACTAATGCTACAGTGCAGCAATGGAGAATCTGTATTGTGTTGTGTAGAACAGAAATTCCCAAACTGTCAATTGAGACACCAAGTGGGGTTGAACCATCTCTGGGTGGGGTCATGACCTGATTGATATTTGATATGTTTTGTCTGACTTTGTTGCTCTCTGGAACTGCAGGATTATTTTAAGTCTCAAAACAAGGTGTCACAAACAAAAAGGTTGGGAACTACTGGTGTAGAAAGTATGGTAGCAATGGAGAAACTGTGTTGCATAGTGGAGAAACTGTGTTGCGCAATGGGAGCACTGGCCAGGGTGTGGGCAGAACAGCTGCCAGCATGGAGCTGAGTGTGTGTGTGCATTACTGTCAAGGACAGGCCTCCTGGCCCAGGCCAGACACCGCAAACAGGCACCTACAGCACATCTCAGGCTCAAAGCTCCGAACTCCTGCCCCAGCACCATTGTTGACATTACTGCTAGGGTCTCGGATGCTGGGGAGTTCCCATCGACAGCGCAAGGCGCACCAGAACCCAGAAGTGTTTCCCTGTCCCCGCGCAATGCGGGGGCAGGGCCGCCAGTGTTGCGGCACTCCCAACGTCTCTGAGCATGCCAGGGGGGCATGGCAAGTACTACAAATGGCAGCACTGTGAAGCACACAGCGCCAGTGATCAGAGACTGGCCCCTGGAGTGACACTTGACTGAGATCCCTCTGCCTAGCTAAGTTCCTTTCATCGAACCCCTTTGTGCTTACCCCTCCCTGAGTGACGTGTGGAGTGCTGCTGGTCTGCCTGGTGTGGTAAGTGCTTGTTCCCTACCTTGTTTCCCTAAGTGTGAGTGTGAGAGAGAGAGAGAGAGAGAGAGAGAGTGTGTGTCTGGGTGTACACAAGCACCCCATCCCTTCCAGGGTTTCCCCCTTCCCCCTCCTCAGTGAGTTTGTTCCTTTTCCCTACCCTGTGGTCCAGGGGTTGTCCCTCCCCTCCAACCCTCACACTGGGCACTAGACCTTCCTTCCCTTGTGGTGTGATTTGCGTCATGTGGGTGGTCGAACGGTGGGACAGGGCACTCCAGTGTATCTGCTCGGCGTCCTATGATGATAGGGGCCTAATCCCTTGTGGGATTCCTTGGTCCAAATACTATCCTGACGGGCATCCTATTCCCTTACGGGAATTTTCCAGCAGCACTGTGAGGGGCTCATGTCCACGCCACCACTGTTGCCAGTGTTCCCCTTCTTGGAGGCTACTCCTGTCCGCCTCCCCCAAGGCAAGGTACCCCGTCCCCCCTCCCGCCTAACAGTTACACTTATCTACTTCCATTTGTTAGGTTTTGGTACTCACAGGATGTGGGTGAGCAACATCAAACTCACAGCTCACAAAAAGGGCTAGTGTACTCATTCACACCTCTTCCTATGCTATAGCTAGGAAGCTGACCTCCTTGTGGGACCGTTGCTGGCTGGGGTGGTCAATGCCTCCCTTGGGAGGACAGGGTGCCAGGCTGCCTTAAGGAGGCAGTGGTGCGGCCCCTGCTCAAGAAACCATCGCTTGACGTTGACTCCCTTGCCAGCCATCGGCCGGTCTCTAACCTTCTCTTTTTATTTATTTATAAATATTTTATTTTATAAATATTTTTAGCCACCCCCTCATGCCTACGGCATCTCAGGGCAGCTTACAACAATACAATAAAATTCCATAAAAACAATATTTAAAAACAACTTCATCAATAAATTCTAAAAAACACACAATCCCATATCCACCACCCCCATGACTACCCAACCCTCCCCTCCCCTCCCCTCCTCCAATGGCCTGGGCGAACAGCCAGGTCTTGCAGGCTCGACGAAATGCCAGCAGTTCTGGGCCGTGACTCTGGAACTCCATCCTGGAAGAAGCCCGCCTGGCCCGGCCACCGAGAACACCCTCTCCGTTGTAGCCCCCCCGTCTCACCTGGGAGACTTCTAAGAAGGTGCCCCCAGTGGACTGAAGGGATCGCTCTGAGGAATNAATAGTCTTCCGGGCTTTATTCAAAGTGTTGGTTTTGACCTATAAAGCCTTACATGGTCTGGACCCTGTCTAGTTGCGAGATTGCCTCACTCTCGGGGTCCTAGCCCGGCCCCTGCAGTGGTCCGGGGGCACCACATTGGAGGTCACCCGGATTTTCCGGCGGGCCACGCAGGATAGGGCATTCTCGGTGGCTGCTCCATGCCTTTGGAACTCCCTCCCGATGGGGGCCCATCTGGCCCCGGACCTCCCATCTTTCCGAAGGAGTTGTAAGACCTGGCTGTTCCGTCAGGCATTTGGCAAGGGAGAGGGGTGGGTAGGGGGTGGGGTTGGGGAGGGAGGGGGTGGTTTTTATTCCTTTCTTTTGTATTGATGTTTTATTATATTTTATTATATTGATTGTTGATGTTTTTAGCCGCCCCGGGTTGCCTGTGGCAAGAGGGGCGGGGTATACATTTTTAAAATAAATAAATAAATATATTGCAGTGAGTGTCCTGTATTTGTGGAGTCACAAATTCAGACTAATATCCCATATGGGCCTAATCTTGCACACACTCATATAGGTATCTATTATTGATGCAAGCAGCCCCATTGACATAAAATGTAAGCATAGGTTTACATTTTATGTAAGCATAGGTTTGGAAAAGCAAACCAGGAAGCTGAAAAGCCTTCAACACAAACTAATGCTACAGTGCAGCAATGGAGAATCTGTATTGTGTTGTGTAGAAAAGAAATTCCCAAACTGTCAATTGAGACACCAAGTGGGGTTGAACCATCTCTGGGTGGGGTCATGACCTGATTGATATTTGATATGTTTTGTCTGACTTTGTTGCTCTCTGGAACTGCAGGATTATTTTAAGTCTCAAAACAAGGTGTCACAAACAAAAAGGTTGGGAACTACTGGTGTAGAAAGTATGGTAGCAATGGAGAAACTGTGTTGCATAGTGGAGAAACTGTGTTGCGCAATGGGAGCACTGGCCAGGGTGTGGGCAGAACAGCTGCCAGCATGGAGCTGAGTGTGTGTGTGCATTACTGTCAAGGACAGGCCTCCTGGCCCAGGCCAGACACCGCAAACAGGCACCTACAGCACATCTCAGGCTCAAAGCTCCGAACTCCTGCCCCAGCACCATTGTTGACATTACTGCTAGGGTCTCGGATGCTGGGGAGTTCCCATCGACAGCGCAAGGCGCACCAGAACCCAGAAGTGTTTCCCTGTCCCCGCGCAATGCGGGGGCAGGGCCGCCAGTGTTGCGGCACTCCCAACGTCTCTGAGCATGCCAGGGGGGCATGGCAAGTACTACAAATGGCAGCACTGTGAAGCACACAGCGCCAGTGATCAGAGACTGGCCCCTGGAGTGACACTTGACTGAGATCCCTCTGCCTAGCTAAGTTCCTTTCATCGAACCCCTTTGTGCTTACCCCTCCCTGAGTGACGTGTGGAGTGCTGCTGGTCTGCCTGGTGTGGTAAGTGCTTGTTCCCTACCTTGTTTCCCTAAGTGTGAGTGTGAGAGAGAGAGAGAGAGAGAGAGAGAGTGTGTGTCTGGGTGTACACAAGCACCCCATCCCTTCCAGGGTTTCCCCCTTCCCCCTCCTCAGTGAGTTTGTTCCTTTTCCCTACCCTGTGGTCCAGGGGTTGTCCCTCCCCTCCAACCCTCACACTGGGCACTAGACCTTCCTTCCCTTGTGGTGTGATTTGCGTCATGTGGGTGGTCGAACGGTGGGACAGGGCACTCCAGTGTATCTGCTCGGCGTCCTATGATGATAGGGGCCTAATCCCTTGTGGGATTCCTTGGTCCAAATACTATCCTGACGGGCATCCTATTCCCTTACGGGAATTTTCCAGCAGCACTGTGAGGGGCTCATGTCCACGCCACCACTGTTGCCAGTGTTCCCCTTCTTGGAGGCTACTCCTGTCCGCCTCCCCCAAGGCAAGGTACCCCGTCCCCCCTCCCGCCTAACAGTTACACTTATCTACTTCCATTTGTTAGGTTTTGGTACTCACAGGATGTGGGTGAGCAACATCAAACTCACAGCTCACAAAAAGGGCTAGTGTACTCATTCACACCTCTTCCTATGCTATAGCTAGGAAGCTGACCTCCTTGTGGGACCGTTGCTGGCTGGGGTGGTCAATGCCTCCCTTGGGAGGACAGGGTGCCAGGCTGCCTTAAGGAGGCAGTGGTGCGGCCCCTGCTCAAGAAACCATCGCTTGACGTTGACTCCCTTGCCAGCCATCGGCCGGTCTCTAACCTTCTCTTTTTATTTATTTATAAATATTTTATTTTATAAATATTTTTAGCCACCCCCTCATGCCTACGGCATCTCAGGGCAGCTTACAACAATACAATAAAATTCCATAAAAACAATATTTAAAAACAACTTCATCAATAAATTCTAAAAAACACACAATCCCATATCCACCACCCCCATGACTACCCAACCCTCCCCTCCCCTCCCCTCCTCCAATGGCCTGGGCGAACAGCCAGGTCTTGCAGGCTCGACGAAATGCCAGCAGTTCTGGGCCGTGACTCTGGAACTCCATCCTGGAAGAAGCCCGCCTGGCCCGGCCACCGAGAACACCCTCTCCGTTGTAGCCCCCCCGTCTCACCTGGGAGACTTCTAAGAAGGTGCCCCCAGTGGACTGAAGGGATCGCTCTGAGGAATGGAGGGTGAGGCGGACCCCGAGGTATGAGGGGCCCAGACCGTGCAGGGCTTTATAGATCAATACCAACACCTTGAATCTGGTTCGGTATGTTATAGGCAGCCAGTGCAGAGCACAGAGCACTGGTGTTATGTGCTCCAGTCACCCAGTCCCCATAAGAAAACGGGCCATCACATTCTGCACCAGCTTCAGCCTCCAAACCAGAAACAAGGGAAGCTCCGCGTAAAGCGCATTGCAGTAGTCCAGCCACGAGGTGATGAAGGCATGGATAAAGGTGGCCAGGTTGGGCCTGGAAATGTATGGGCACAGCCTCTATACCAGATACAGCTGGCGGAAGGCGGTCTTAGCCACCGCCTCCACCTGCCAATCCAGATGGAGACCCGAGTACTCCACCACCCCAGACTCCAAACCTGCTGGGCAACAGGAGGATGCCCCCCCCCCAAGGGGGGCCAGTACCTCCCCCACCACCATCACCTCCATCTTATCGGGATTTAGTTTCAGTCTGCTCTACTTCATCCAATCTGCCATGGCCTCCAAACATTGGGAAAGCAATGAGACAGCAGGACCTGGGTCAGTTGAAAACGAGATACTCAGCTGAGTATCATCAGCATATTGGTGACATCGCACCCCAAACCCTCTCACAATCTCCCCCAGGGGCTGCATATACACATTAAACAATAATGGAGACAGGATCGAACCTTGCAGAACGCCCCAGGATACGGCCCAGGGGCATGAGGTTTCAGCCTCCAGCACCACCCGCTGGCTTCTCCCTGAGAGTAATGAACGGAACCACCCAAGGACAGTCCTGCCAGTTTCCTTTTTAGGGAAGGTTATTGAACGGGTGGTGTCCCGGCAGTTACAGGAGCATCTGGATCGTGTCGGGTTTCTTGATCCCTCGAAGTCAGGATTTCACCCAGGTTATGGCACCGAGACTGCGCTTGTGGCGTTGGTTGACGACCTTTATTGGGAACTAGATCAGGGTTCCTTGGTCCTGCTGATTTTATTAGATCTGTCAGCTGCTTTTGATACTGTTGACCATGAGATGTTATGCACCTGCAGGACCGGTTGGGGGTGGGTGGCACAGTTCTTGACTGGTTCCACTCCTTCCTGACCAGAAGAACTCAGCGAGTGGTGCTCGGGGATTATTTTTCATCATACCAAGACCTCTCATGTGGAGTCCCGCAGGGTTCTGTTTTGTCCATTCTCCTGTTCAACGTGTATATGCAGCCGCTTGGCGAGGTGGTCAGGAGGTTTGGCGTGCAGTGTCATCAATATGCTGATGACACCCAGCTTTACCTCTCTTTTTCATCAGACCCAGGTCCGACAGTCTCGGTGCTTACTGGGTGTCTGGCAGCTGTGGGGGATTGGATGAGGGCGAATTGACTGAAGCTAAATCCCAATAAGACGGAGGTGATGCTGGTGGGTAAGGCAGCGGGGGTGACAGCCTCCATTATTGATGGGGTCTGTCCTCCGTTGGTTCCCCAGGTACTGAGTCTGGGGGTGCTCCTTGATTCGCAGCTGCGCTTAGATGCTCAGTTGGAGGCTGTGGCAAGGAGTGCCTTTCGTCAATTACACCTGGTACATCAGTTTCGGCCTTATGTTTCGGACTCTGACCTGGCCACTGTCATCCATGCTTTCATCACCTCTAGGCTAGACTACTGTAACGCATTCAATTAATTCAATGTATTAAGACGCTAGCTTTCACCATGGTCAACAGAAAATAAACATATACAATAAAACATAAACATAAATATTGAAACCTGTACCCTAAAGGGGATAAAAATGTAGTAGATTAAAAGAACAGGCATATGCCGTAGAACAATCTAAAAACAGCATTCAGAAACAGACTAATCAAAGTCAGGCACCACTTTGTCACAAAGCCTTGTGCCTAAGAAGAAAAATGTAGCAATTGCCTTCATAACTTTCTCATCCAGTGTTGACAATAATATCTCTATTTTACAGGCAGCTGGTACATATCCTTTCTCCTTCCACAATGGGACCAACCAGTCCTGCCTCAGGTTATCATATAATGGGCATTCGTCATCATAAGCTTTATTGGCACTGGCTCTCGCTATGGCCCAAAATCACGTTACACAGCACAAACAATAAACATATTCATATACTTCTACATATTCATATTCACCATGCACATACACTGCATACACATATCCTTATTTAGGTCTTTAACAGGGTATGTCGGTCTCCTATGCAAGCCTTTTCCCGTTAAGCCCATAACAAATACTAGCCCATGTATCTTAATTGATAATAATAATACTTCAAAGTAAGGCCATTGTCTGCTGTTAACCATAACCACCACTTATATTCTTACTAGATTTATCTTGGTCTCTATGACCAGCAATATTAGACTATATTAATAGGATAGAGTTGTCCTACAACTTCCGCCCCCCCCCCCACCAAAGGATATCAACACTAATTAATTAGACGTACTTGTAGCCAAGTAACACAATATACAACTTTTATAGGTTACATGAATTATTGCACCCTCTACCCCCTAGCCCTATCTGCGCCAAATGCCTTGCTCTTCCACGGGGGTTACTATGGCAGAGCTTGTCCCCTGATGACAACTAAATAGTAATAATAAATACACCATACATATATCTCAAAGCTAACTAAAGCTTGCCTGGAATTAATATTGGCTCCCTCTTGAATACTAAGCAATTAGGGAGGCCAAGGGAAAACCTGGACCAAAAACCTTGCTCTTCCGCAGGGGTTACTATGGAAAGGCTTATCCCCTGGCGCCTACCTATTGATATGATACCATTTTAGTGGTCTACAGTTAGCCAGGAGTTGCCTCTAAGATGCCTGTAGACCCCTCTTAGATGCTAAGAGAGTAAAGGAGGCCAAAGCCTTTACTGCCTCCTCCTGAGTTTGGGTAAGTAGACAGTGGTAGGATCCCTCAGCTCCAAAGATGGAGTCACTAGTCAGCATGGGAACTAGCCATACTGCCCGAAGATCATCAAAAAAAGGACATCTCAGAACCAAGTGATCAATAGTCCCCAACTTTCCCAAAGAACAATTACAAAGTCTCCGCGACAGGGGAATACGATGCCACCTGCCTTCCATGACTGAAAACGAAGGCAGGTATATGCCCGCCGTAATTTTGGGTTTCCTAACTGATCCAAATAGGGTTCGAAATGAGGCGTCTGTTTGATTTGACTTAGCCATGGGGCTACCTTCCATGATCTTACAATGGTCATGTCTTCTTGTTGATCTATATCTCAAATCCTCTCACATAATTCGGCTTTTATTCCTATCAGGCTTTTCCCGTGAAAATAAGCAAACGAAAACCCCAACTTCTTAATCAGTTGCCCCAGATAGGATACCCCCTGGAACCTAGATATATTAACTTTTCCTTGAGGCAACCTAAGG